>JAQQPU010026232.1:0-11613 GCA_029168905.1 Artemia sp. Kazakhstan ARC1039 | reverse complement strand
CAAAAGATCAAGGAGCGTTACTGGGGTGACAAAATCTATAATGAAAAAATTAAATTCTCTGCGAGGTTGTACCGAAGAACGCATAAGGACAAAGGGAAAAATTACATTCAGAAATACAAGAAGATGGCAAAAATGTTACATTAAAGAACCATCTGTAGTCCATAGTAACCAAAGTGTTATAAGGAATAATTATATGTATGATGATGCAAAACATATTTATTTTTAAATAATTCAATCCGGGTTTCAGCGGTAGCTAGTACACTATTAGAACCGCCTTGTCCAAAACCTCTATATAGTAAACTTACCGTCCCTTGGCTTGAATAACATATGTATATACTAGGCCAAACATCGTAAGTGGGCTTTAGCTCTCTGAACTATATTTTAAATACATTTCCATGTTGTACATATGTTGTAACAGGTTTGACCCTTAGAAAGGAGGGTTTCTGAGGATTTATCTTTGTGAGTGTTGAAAATACAATAATGGAGACGTATCCTAGTAAGAGATGTGGAGTAATGGAGAGTAATGGAGACGTCATCCTAGTAAGAGACGAGCATGTCCAATGTTAAGATCCGGGTTGCAGCGGTAGCTAGCAAACTAGTAGGAGACGATCACGTCCAATGTTAAGAAATATAAAAACCCATAGTTCCTAAGAAAGGAAATTACTAACTATGACAAGAGATAGTATGTCAAGGATAGAAAAGTGGATGAAGGTTAATCAGCTAAAGCTGAATTATAATAAATCTCATTGGGTAATTTTTTCTAGATCGCCAGATAATTTTCCTTGATTAAGGGAATTAAATGTGGGATCTTATCGCATTGAGCTTGTACCCTCTGTGAAATAGCTTGGTGTAATAATGGATGAGACTCTTAGTTTATCAAACTTCATCCAATTTATATCATCTAAAATTGTTCGGAATGTAGGGATTCTGCGGAAATTGAAATATTTTTTTTCCCAGTTAGTATACTTAGATTGATATATTTTTCTATTGTCCACCCTTATTTGATTTATTGTTGTTCGGTGTGGTCATCTACTTTTCAAACACATTTGAAGTCATTACGCGCTCTCCAAAATTCGGTGATTCGGGTTCTTATTAATTGTGACAATCGTATATCAGTTATAGATAGCTGTAAAAAAATTAATATTTTAGCAGTTCTACGTCGTATTAATTTTTATAAGGCTCTGTTTATGTTTGATATATTGCATAAAAATGCACCTGAATGTATGTTTGGTATGATTGAGAGATGTCAGCCTGTATACGAGACAAGGAATTCATCAGCGCTTAGAAAACCGACTAAAAGTTCTACAAGGTCTTCATGTTCGATTCGCCATGTTCATGCTTCTATATGGGAGTCCCTTCCTTATGATATAGTTCGAGAAACTGATAGGCCGACTTTTTATGGGTTGCTTAGGGACCATTGTTTTGGTTTTTATGATTTATGATTTTATATATAGGAAATAGCATATAATAGTGTTGTTATATTAGGTTAGTATGGTACAGGGTCTAAATTGATGATTTTTTTGCATGTCGCAGGGTCATTCCTTCGTATTATTTGCAGGTCACTAGCCATAAACATTAGTAAAACTAATACATACATGTATTTTCAATGTCACATCTGGAAATACAGGCAATAGGGACATTAAACAATCGTGATCTATAAATCCATTATTGTATTTCCAACATTCACAAAGATAAATCCTCAGAAACCCCCCTTTCTAAGGGTCAAACCTGTTACAGCATATGTACAACATGGAAATGTACTTAAAATATAGTTCAGAGAGCTAAAGCCCACTTACGATGTTTGGCCTAGTATATACATATGTTATTCAAGCCAAGGGACGGTAAGTTTACTATATAGAGGTTTTGGACAAGGCGGTTCTAATAGTGTATTTCTTGTTTTGATTTGAATGTATTCTCAGGAATTATGGGTTACATTAGTTTTTACTCTGGGGCGTGATCATCTCTTACTAGGTTGCTAGCTACTGCTGCAGCCCGGAAAATAAATATTATTAAACAATTAGTGTTTAGTTCTCGTATCAAGTAACAAAAACCTATCAAAAAATTAAACTAGTTTTAAAATTTTCAGGTATTTTTCTATTTTAAATTAAAAGATTAAAATTATTGCTCAGATACCATAAATGTTTTTGCAGTTTATAACTTTAGCGATTCTGAACTGAAAACTTAAAACAAAATAAAAATTTATTTTTAGTCTACTAAAACTCGATTATTGATTATTAGTAGACAATCAGTAGGATATTTGTTCTTTATTATAAAAATTTTTAAGTTCAGTTCAGAATCGCTAAAGTTTTTATGTAAAACTGCAAAAATATTTACGGCGCATGAGCAATAATTTTAATGTTTTAATTCAAACTTAAAAATTACCTGAAAATTCTAAAATTAGTTTGTTTTTTGTTAAAAATCTACTCGCTATATGATTAAGCTTACAAGGTTTGAACACAACCAGTTATTATTTGCAGATATGAGTTCCACTTATTTCATGAACGTTTTAGCCAATTTGAATAAGACTGAGAGTCCTGTGATTATAATTGAATGCAATGGAGGTCAAGTTGAAGCCAAGAAGATTCTTTTGTCAGCTATAAGTGATGTGTTTCAGGTCATGCTTGAATCCGACATGCTTGAGAAGCATACTCATGTTGTTGAAGCATTTGATATAGATTTTGAGACAATGAACATAATTATAAGATTTTATAATGAAGGAACTGTTCCCAACTATAGAACATTGAATAGAGAACATTTTACGTACATTGTTGAAAAGTATAACTTTCAAGGGATCAAAGAGGAAATAGCCGAAACTGTCCTTCAGGATTTTCTTGTAAAAAAAGGCAAGATGGAGGAGGAATATTTCAGGTCAAACAATATTTTTTATTATAAAATTGGTGGTTGTGCGAAAGACCTTGAAAGTATTTTTTCTACTTTTGAAAGTCAACATTGTAAAAAAAGGGCTATAGCTCTTATTGCTGATATAATCAGTCAAGGAATTAAAAGCCCAGAGTTTGTATCTGATTTTAGTATTCCTGACTTCAATGTTCTCTCCGGGAAATGCATCTCTGCTTTAGAATCTTTAGAAAGTGACGAGTATTATAAATATGGTTCTTTCTTAAATTTACTTTGTGACTGGCTCTATAAGGATCCCAAAGAAAGATCAAGTGCAGTTTTAGGAATCTTAGGAATGATGAATATTCCTAAATATAAAATTTCAGAAATTTCAAGGAAAGTAGGAGTGAATTTTTACATAAAGGATAGATACCGTAGATGGAAATTCTGTAAGTATAATCGGTATCATGATTTAACTAAAGCTGAATTATTTACATTAAGTAAAGCACATACTTATCTTGGTAAATGGTAGTGCAGCACAAATTTCCCGGACAGTAAATATTTCTATCCAAGTTATAAAAAGTCTCTAACGAGATTTGAACTAGATCACAGGATTCAAAGTCCTAAATAACAACCACTACACCAAGAAATGTTCATATAACAAAGAATTTTAAAAGTATGTGATAAAGTTAAGACCGGACTCTAACCATCAGTGATGCAATGACGTAATTTGCCAACTTAATTTTGATTTGAACTTAATAACTTTAAAAAAAACAGTACTACACAAACAACAGAGATAGTGATGTACAGTAAAGAACGAACTTCATTATTTTAAAAGACGATCATTAGGATACCAATCCATTGCATATATTGAACTTAGTTAGTTACATAAATGACCGATATAGTTCATCATAAATGGTATTTGTGAATTAGGTTTTTTTTATATTATTATCGATTATTGTGTAAAATGCAGTAATTTTTGGGGGGTTTTTAACAAAAATTGATTTGTTAACTGAAACTAGAATAATTCCTGAAAGTTTTAAACATAATAATTTTATTTAACTGCAAACTGCAAAGATATTTGTGATGTCTGAGCAATAATTTTAATTTTTTAATTAAAACCTGAAAAATACCTGAAGATTTTAAAATTAGTTTGGTTTTTCTTTCGCTTAAAGTGACTGATTACGCAATTTTATCGGGTGTAAATCATAAAATTTCCCATACCGGGAATCGAACTCGAACATAATGGGTTAGTCAGCTATCCAAACCACTAGGCTATGTACCATATATTAAAATATATGATTAATGAAGTTTATGATTAAGATCCGGATTGCAGTGGTAGCTAGAAACCTAGTAAAAGACGATTACGCCTTTAAAATTTATTTAAAATTTTAGTTTAAAATTTATTTTAAATTTTCTCGGTTTCTTTTGTGCCTCCCTCCATGGTTCTGGGACCAGCATCTAATATCGCGATTCGGCCTCCCTGATTTACGAAAAAAAGTAACTGTGCTTGCCGGAAAGCTGTCGTTATCTGCAGGTCTTACTGCGTACCATAATTTAAGTCGTTTTATGTAAATGTTTGTTAAGTGTGCTAGTTTGCTTTTTTGTTGTTTTTTGGATTGTTTGTTTTTGTTCTTGATGTACTCCACTTCTTTCTTATAGTGGGTAATAAATAAATTATTCTTATTATTATTATAGTAAAAACTAAAGTAACCCATAACTCCTGAAAAGAGATTCAGATCAAAAAAAGAAGTACACTATTAGAAGCGCCTTGTCCAAAACCTCTATATAGCAAACCTAAAGTCCCTTGGCTTGAATAACAAGGAAAATATATTGGCTTGAAAATAAAAAAAAATTTACATAAAGGACCGATATAGTTCATCATAAATGGTATTTGTCAATTAGGTTTTTCTTATATAATTATCCATTATTATGCAAAATGCAGTACTTTTTTTTTGGGGGGGGGGGGGGTTAAAAAAAGAACCGAAATAGTTAATCATAAATGGTATTGGTCAATTAGCTTTTTATATAAATACCCTTATTATGTAAAATGCAGTAATTTTTGGGGAGTTTTAACAAAAAAATTATTTGTTAACTGAAACTAGAATAATCGCGTGTATCTTTTAAATATAATAATTTTATTTAACTGCAAACTGTAAAAATATTTATGATGTCTGAGCAATAATTTTATTTTTTTTATCCAAACAAGAAAAATACCTGAAAACTTTGAAATTAGTTTGGTTTTTATCGCTTAAATTATAATAAGGATCAAAAATCTTTCTTATCCTATCTTGCATAGGTAACTTAACTACAGCATAGGCTTGTACAATTATATTTAAAGCCAATACATGAGAAATCCTCTCTCACAGGGAATCAAACCCCGGTAACCCACGTGACAAGCGGGTATGCTTACCATTGTACTATTGGACACTTATGAAAAATATTACATATAAGATATGATAAAAAAAATTCGTTAAAACACTAAACAAATTATATAAGGAATCGGTCAGGCTAATTATAAATGGGGATTATGTGAGTTTCATCAGTTTCATGGCTGTAGAGATGGCTTAAACCTAGTAAAGAACAAACCATAGAACATATCAATTCCCTTAAATTCGTCTCTTACTATTGTGGTAAAGCTTCTAATTTAGTCAATTTGGAATTTAGTAAAAATATATTAAGACGCAAATACAAAGTTTAGAAATACCACTTTTTATTAAGATAAGGAACATATCCTGCCAAGTTTCTGCTTAATGGGAAATTGAGAAACCACCACTTCCTAGCTATTAACTGGGTTGGGTAAAGGAAGGTGTGGTTGATAAAAATGTATAAGAGATACATTTTATGGGAAGGGGCAGATTTAGACTGATACTAACTTTATACCAGACTGACCTCAGGTCCGTTGTTTTAGAAATACCTTGGAATCTTGTCTTAACATTGTAAGTGTCTAAGTATTCTATTATATGTTATTGTAGTTTTCCGAGACTTGCGGTCTACTTGGGACAGCCAGTCCCAGTAGAAAATATATATCTGTTATTATTATATGTTAACTGAATAAAAGTATTGTGTTATGGACAACCTCTATACAATCTACCTTTAGCCCCTCGAACATACCCAGTCGGTACGCCTCATTAGTCTGGTCATAGCCTAAGGCACGCTACCAAAGTTTAAATACCTTAGGGCCCTAGTTTATCTCCCCTGTAAAGGGAGAATAAAGGCATCTACGGCTAAACCACCCAAATAACATAAAAACCACGTCACAACAACTGGTGGCCGTTGGAAAAACTGGGTCGAGGAGACTAAATAAGGTTGCAAAACACAAAAAAAAATCGAAATGACCGTATTAGAAGGGGAAAGTAAATGTACTTCGCTTTTAGCGGCGCTCGAATTAGCAAAACTTCGAGCAGCTTTGCTCGAACTTTGACTCTTAGAAATAGATTTGTATCCCCTCAAAGATTTGGGTACAATAGATAAAATGGAAAGAAGGCTCGATCAAGCATTGTAAAATAGAAAAAAAATACAGTATCTAGTTTTTAGCAAGTAGAAGCAAGTGTATAATTAGTAGTTTTTTTAGTGTTAGTAATAAATGCAATGTAGTAGTGCCGTATATTACTAAATAATAAAGTATTTGTACCGAGAATTGAAAGAATAAAATAAAAGATAATACGTAAAGAAAAACAAAATCTAGCTGGACCGATGAAACGTTGGTAGAAACAGAAGTATTTTAGGCATAATAGTAGCAAATAGGGTCCTAATTCAGCCTTACTACAGGTACAGGCTATGGACTTATTGTTTTCCGGGTTGCAGCGGTAGCTAGCAACCTAGTAAGAGACGATCACGTCCAATGTTAAGAAATATAAAAACCCATAGTTCCTAACAAAGAAATCAGATCAAAACAAAAAGTACACCATTAGAACCGCCTTGTCCGAAACCCCTGTATAGGAAACTTTCTGTCCCTTGGCTTGAACAGCAAGGGAAATATATTGGCTTGAAAATCAAGAAAAGTGGCAGCTACTACAACATTCTGCCTAAACGGGATATTTTTTTCTTTTTTTTTCTTTTTTCTTTTGTATCCAGAGATAGCTTGGCACTGGAACATCGTAGAGAGTTGTTCAATGGCTCATTTTAAAGGAAATTAATTGGGTTAAAAATCTATAGTAACTAAAATAAATTATTTCTAAAAGAGAATAAATTTTTCCACCAAAAACTGCATTTTTGATGTCTTTTCACACTGCAGTCTTTCAAACATAATCCTATACGAGAGGTAAGATTTGAACCCACGCCTCCGAAGAGACTGGTGGCTAACACCAGTGCCTTAGACCACTCGGCCAGGCTGCCTCTCATAATTTGGGTTGCAGCAGTAGCTAGCAACCTAGCAAGAGACGATCAGTCCAATGCTAAGAAATATAAAAACCCAAAACTCCTAAAAATACAGTCAGATCAAAACAAAAGTACATCATTAGAACTCCCTTGTCTGAAACCCTACTAGATAAATTAGAGCTATGACGTGAATAGAAATACACGAAATTATATTGTTGTTTCTGAAGACGTCATGAAATAATATCAAGGTTGCAGCGGTAGCTAGCAACCTAGTAAGAGACGATCACGTCCAATGTTAAGAAATATAAAAACCCAAAGTTCCTAACAGAGGAGTCAGATCAAAGCAAAAAGTACACCATTAGAACCGCCTTGTCCGAAACCCCTATAAAGGAAACTTACCACCCTTTGGCTTGAATAACAAAGAAAATATATTGGCTTGAAAATCAAGAAAATTGCTTTTAACCACGTTATTCTGCACAAACGGGATATTTTTTCTTTCTTTTGTTTCCAGAGATAGCTTGGCACTGGAACATCGTAGAGAGTTGTTCAATGGCTCATTTTAAAGGAAATCTCTAGATCTAGCGCCTTTTGCACTTAATTTTTTTTATTAATTATTTTTCACGAAAAACTTAATTTTGTATATACAATATTGATCAATGACGTCATAGTCGTTGGATGTAGTACATAAAGGCTCGATCGTCGAATTTAAGCTGAAACTAAGTAAAGGACAATTATGCCTTCATATATTCACAGTGATGTATAAGATTTCCCATTACATCTGTAAACTGTTCCACAGTTGCCAGTCCATACCTTGGAAGCTTTTCACTAAACATGCAATATTTCTTTTGGATATTACTATGAAGTTTTGCGAAAGCATCTCTAGCTGACTTTTCAACAAAATCTATTCTTTCAGAGATAATTTTAATCTTTAATTTTGAATATTTTTCGTAATCCCGGTAAAACATTCGTAAAATTTTTCTCAGTTTACAAAGATCAGCCTGTGCGTTCTTTGCAGCTTGTGTTAACTGCAAAAATATCCATGGTATCCGAGCAATAGTTTGAATATTTCAATACAAGCTGGAAAAATACCTTAAAATGTTAAAATTAGTTTTATTTTTGGTTAGGTTCTAACTACCCGATGTGGGATTGACTATGTATTTTCAGACCAAAAAATTACATTTTTTAATATAAATTTTATTTTTCAGTTTAGAATCGCTAAAGTTATTATGTAAACTGCAAAAATATTTATGATATCTGAGCAATAATTTTAATTTTTTCATTCAAACTAACAAAATACCTGAAAATTTAAAAATTAGTTTTATTTTTTGTTAGGTTGTGGATACCTGATACGAGTTATAAGAAGTGTTAATTAGATGAAAATATTATTTCTTGTTTTGTAATAAGATGCCTTCTAAGCGAGTTATTATACGTAATTTAAAAAAACAGTACTATACAAAAAACAGAGACAACATCTTGGAAAGAAAAAAGCAAAGGTATTCAACTGACAAGGCGTATCGAGCAGTAATAATTGAGAGAGCAAAACAAAACAGCAAGATGTGTTATCACAATGATGAAAATTATAGACATGCGAAAATTGAGACAGCCAAACAAAAGAGTTAGGAACGGTATGATAATGATGAAGATTACCGAAACAAACATAAGAAAAAAGTTGCTACCAGAATAATGGGTAGATACTGGGGTGACAAAAGCTATAATGAAAAAATTAAATTCTCTGCGAGGTTGTACCGAAGAACGCATAAGGACAAAGGGAAACATTACATTCAGAAATACAAGAAGATGGCAAAAATGCAAGCTGATCTTTGTAAATTAAGAAACATTTTACGCATGTTTTATCGGGATCACGAAAAGTATTCAAAATTACAGATTAAAATTTTCTTTGAAAGAGCGGATGCTGTTGAAAAGTCGGCTAGAAATTCTTTGGCAAAGCTTCATAGTAATATCCAAGAGAAATGTTGTCAGTTTAACGAAAAGCTTCCAAGGTATGGATTGGCAACTGCGGAACAGTTTATAGATGCAATGGAAAATGTTCGACAACACAGTGAATATACGGAGGCGTACTTCTTAGAAAATTCGTATATTAATTTTGGAAGGAGCAATTGCAGTTTATGTAGCAGCAATAAAAATATATATACAAGCATACCTATCAACAGCGAAGGAAAAGCAATGTTTTTCAATTATGGCGAAAACGAGCCTGTTAGGGTTATTAGTAAATGTGTTTGTAAGACTAATGATTTAGAACAAATTCCTGGAACACCGACTCAAGAAAAAAGCATTTCTAACTGTGTTTTAAACAGTTCGTTTAGTTCTACTGAATATTTGGCAAAAAATTCTCTGTGTAGTAGAACAAACTGTCCTGAAAAGTACGAGACAACTATTGAAAAATGCTCTAAAACTAGATCTGACAAGGAAATTATGATGGCTGAAGTCACCTATAACAATCTGAGTAAACATTCAAAACCAAAAATTGGGCAGCAGGTTACTTGGCAATGTCACCCTGATATCTGCAAGCTCTATCCGACGGATATTGAATTATGTCAAATTCTTTTTGATATCCTTGAAAATAATATAGCATTAAAATTTTCAACTGACAAAGTGGTTAATTTCTACCTTGGCGGCTTGGATTATTGTGAAATCAATTACAGGGACACAAGAAAGCATGGGCATTCGTTATACTGTAGCCCAAATGAGGGATGTCAGAGCTATTTGCGTTCTCTAAGGGCACTAGCTCCACATTTTCCTGTCTTGAACTGTTTCATTAATAGCGTATATAAGGCAGTATCAAAATGTAAGATTATACAACATATTAATCTACTAAAAGTCGAGGGCTCGTACAAGGAACTAAGTCATTACATAGAAGAAGTGTCAAGTAGAATCTGTCGTAATAATAGTCAAGACTTCATTTACGGTGATAGCAATATTAGAGTTTCTGTGGATGAAAATACAATAATAAAATTATTTGGTGAGAGCCTTGATAAGGTAGCTAACATCAGGGATGTATACCCCACAATGCATTGTGACAGTTGTGAGCAGATAAAGACAAAATACCAATTGAAGAGTCTAAGATCCCTTTCAAATAAGAAAGGTTTTGATGTAATGATGGCCACGATTTTAGAACACCTACAACAGGACATACCCAAAGATGACAGAGAACAACTAATTCAATGTACAGGTTGGAAAGAGGATGTCATAGATTCATTCTTTGTCTGTGATTACTGTGCTGGGAAAATGTTGAAAAGTCAGGAGAATGTCCGATCAGTATTAAATAACCTTCATATAGACTGTACACCGGAATGTATAAAGTGTTTAAATAATTTTGAAATGGCAATGATTCGATTTGTAATGCCTTGTCTTACGATCGTCAGATTAGGGCAAGTAACTGCATTGAAGAGACCTAGAACAGAACTTGTTGACGCTCTTAAGGGGAGAATAGTATATCTACCTGTTGATGTGCAAGCAAATGCAGATATTCAGCCTGAAAAACTTCTTAACATTGATAGTCTTGTAGTCATTGTCAATGGTCAGCCTACTTACAACAAGAATGTTTGGACTGCACTAATAGATCTGAGAAAAGTCCATGAAGCACTGTTGTGGTTAAGAGAGAACAACAGTCTCTATAAAACAATACATGCATACACCCTAGAAGATTTAAATAAAATACTTGAAGCATGTCTTGCTGAAAAAGCGGTTGGTGTTGATAATTTACCTGAAATACCGGAAGCTGCAATCCTTCAGAAACTGACAGAAAGCGCAAAATCTACATTGGTTGAACATTTTTCTGTCCAGCCTCTCAATTCAGCGGTTCCAAAAGACTTCATTGAAGATTTTAAGCAGATGAAAGATCTTGGTACTGACCAATTTCAAATCAAGAAACTAAAAGGTGAGAGCGAAGACTTATTTCAGGAAGAACTTGATCTAAAAGTGTTTCCAAATCTTTTCCCGAAAGGCAAATATGGCTTGCATGACAAGGCAAGACCATTTCGGATTAGGAATGCAGAATATTTTAAATCAAGGCTTCTTAGCAGACATACTAAGTTTCGTCTTGACAAACAGTTTCTTTTTCACAGCTTCCAATTGCAAAAATTCTCTTACATGTGTAATAGCGTCGGTCATATGTTGCGGACTGTGAAACCAAATCAAAATGCTCGTCAATTTATAGACAGGCTTCATTCCCGTGATGGAGAGATGGAAGCGACTTTGTTTTCTGTTCAATCAAAAATCAGAGGATCGCAACAGTATTTTCAATCTCTTTCCTATAAAGTAAAGTCAATTATTGAGCAATTGGGTCCACCGATCCGGGTTGCAGCGGTAGCTAGCAAACTAGTAAGAGACGATCACGTCCGATGTTAAGAAATATAAAAACCCATAGTTCCTAACAAAGGAGTCAGATCAAAATTTATAATAAAGAACGAACTCTTGCCTATATTAACATGTATAGGC
>JAQQPU010026231.1:0-11614 GCA_029168905.1 Artemia sp. Kazakhstan ARC1039 | reverse complement strand
CAGATATCACATTCAAATAAACAACGTAACTTCGTAAATAAAAAAAATGCCGTAGATTAAGAAAAAACACGGGGTCTTTTGCAATGTGATTTCTTCAAATCTTTATGAATTTTGCTCCAACCGCTTTTTCTGATTTTTTCCCCCACATTTTATTTTTAGAAATTGGACACCACTACTACCAAAAAGTGCATATGGAAACCTTTTGAATAAAAATTGAATTACTGATTTTTTCTAATTGCTTCCACTAATTTTTGTTCTAATTGTTTCACATAACCGCTTCAAACAATATGATTTCATTGTCACGGTTTTAGTAGATTAAGAGCAGGTCTAGTTGTCCAAATAAGTTACACATGTAATGCATATTCCATATTCATTAATGACAAATCTAATATCGTCTAATCTAATCATGATCTAATCTAATCATCAAATCTAATATTAGACTTGTGTCATGTCATCAATTATAAGTCAATGCTACACTTAGAAATATAAAAAATTGAATGAATTTGTTTATGTTATCACAAAAAAGAATTATACTCTCCTAAAAAATATGACGTTGCATTAAAAATTAAAACTGGAAGATAGATCATAAGACACAAAAAAAATTTGCACGTTTTATGTTCATCAGAAATAAAAAATCAACAGCATCTAAAGCAAGATACTGAAAAAATTTTTGCCATTAGTTTGTTTATATTGTCTTATCTTCTTCGTTTTCTTCTAGCCATTGTTGTGGCGTTAAGAAATGCCAGCCATAATCCTTATTTTGTTCCCAAAAATGCACGGATATTCTATGTTACAAGCAAGGAAATAGATACAGGCAAGGAAATAGATAGATCCTATATCTACAAAACTGGTTCAATTTGACCGAGTTTTGGTTTTTCCCTGGTCTTGGATCTTGGGTATTCACATAATTTTGTTCTACAGATCTAAAAGAAACTCAAGCAACCTCAGTTTTCAGTAGTTATTTTTCTTCAAGCCTAGTTTTTACATTTCTTTCTTTACACTTGAACTGTTAAAAAAAAAAAAAAAAGTTTCGATTAGGAGTACTAATTTTCTAAAAATTATATAGCAATCACTATTGACACTTTAGCTATTTTTTTGTTCTAGGATCCTGGTTTATTTTGCTATTTTATTTTTCAAACGCCACTGGGATACAAAATATTAAACCCAGGTTTCACTTCTCTTCATGAGCACCGGCAAAGGGGGGGGGGAAGGGGGCATGGTCCCCCTGGAAATTTGGAAACTGTAAATTAATTACAAGGAAACCAAAGGAAAAAGAGCAGAATAGGGGAAAACCATGGAAAAACTTGTATCGCCCCATTGTTGGCTGCCTGCAAATAGATTTTGACCCCCTAATAAGGAAAACATAAGTTCTAATTTGTGACTGAGTAACCCCTAGTCACTTTTCCACAAACATTTGTTTTATATGATTTGGTTGGGAACAAAAGAAATTCTTAAGAGTAATGAATGGTAAGTAAATAAAGATTCTTGTCAATAACGGAAGTATAAGAACCTAACATTTTATAACATTCAGTCATTAGTGCAGTTAAAACACAAAAAAGTTCGTATAATTATAGAAAACATAAGGAAAACAACTTAATCAGGGGCAATTTCGGTAAGAATATGCTGTCAACTTTTGCTTGCATTGCAAGAGAACCCATGACCTGATACATGAAGCCGCTATAATCAGAAATGCCACCCCTGAATGAAATGCTAAGAATTTCTGTATTTTCCCCCTGAACGGATACGTATTTTATGTTTTATTATCAATTTTTTGTTTCTAGGAGTGATTGTATTTATCTATTTGTCACTTTGAAAAAGATTTAATTTTTTACAGTTATGAAGTATAAAGGTGTCACATATACTGGGTTTTGGCATTCAAACTTTAATTAAAAATACTGAATTAGAAATTTTATTTGATTTTCTTAATCTTAGTTTTAATGTTTTGCTTTGAACAAACTACTTTGATAATGCGTTACTTTTTATAAACACTGAGTCTAAAGGCATTAAATATTTTGAAGTTTGATAACCAAGTTCAGAACTGTCGATATTGTTAAAAAATGTCCGTCCAACGCTTCGGTATTGCTCAACAGAACTTAATGATGTGAGTTTATATCTTAGTTTTTCTAAGTAGGCTATTGTTTTGTGTATTTTTTGTAGCTACTTACTTTTTTCATTTTTAGATACTTTTATTTTAATTGACATACTTTTTCCATTGCCTTTAAAAAAAATGTTTGTCTCTAAGCTTCATTAAATAAAGAAAATAAAACAAGTTTTTGAGCTGAAAGTAAGGATCAACATTAAAACTTAAGACAAACATAAATTATTATGTAAATGAGGGGGGTTCCCCCTCCCTCAACACCTCGCTCTTCAAGCTACACTTTTCGGCACTTTAAAAAAAGTTACTTATTATTCTAATTAAAATGCCCTTGTGTTTTAGGACTCATTTTTGAAGAATTGGGACAAAATTTAAACTTTAAAGCAAAGAGCGAGATTTTGAAGAAGGGGCAACCCCCCTCATATGCGTAACAATTTCTGTTCGTTTTAAGTTTTAATGTTGCTCCTTACTTTTAGTTGAAAAAAGATTGTGTATTTTTTTCATTTCTGCTCGTTTTTTAAATAACACCAGAATACCTGGCTCCACCTCTAGGGAAAAATCCCCCTCCCCCAGAAAAGTATCATATGTAAAATTCAATCCTGGCGAACATTTCCCCCGGATAATTACCCTTAACATCTCCACGCGTAAAATTGAATCGGTAAAGAGAAAACAAAACATATAAAGAATTTTCGTATATGAATTCTGGCAAATTCATCCAGTGTAAAATTTCTTCTGAAAGTGTCACCCCCTAGAAACCATCCTCTCCATTGAAAATTCTCCCAGCAGAAAATTCGTCCTCCCCTCCCCACCCGAAAATTGTATTCATACTTCCCAACAACAAATAAAACAAAGGCCGATTCATATAACTTAAAAACCTTTCCCCAGGGACTGTAGGGGGTGACTTTATTTCCAAAGACAGTTGTTGGGCCTTTCAACTATGCTGAAGAAAAAAGCTATCTCAAAATTCTGATCGGACAATTTTTGGGAAAAAGTGACATGGGAGGGGGCCTAGTTGCCCTCTAATTTTTTGGTCACTTAAAAGGAGCACAATAACTTTTCATTTCCATTACAATAAGCCTTATCCCAGCATTCTAGGCCCACTGAGTCGATACGATCACCCCTGGGGAAAAAACAACAAAAAAACAAATAAACACGCATCCGTGATTTTTCTTCTTGTAAAAATAACAAAATTCCACATTTTTGCAGATATGAGCTTGAAACATCTACAGTAGGGTTCTTTGATGCACTGAATATGATGGTGTGATTTTCATTCAAATTATATGACTTAAAGGGGGTCTTTCCCCTTTTCTCCAAAAAGCAGACAAATCTTCTCAGGCTCATAGCTTTTGATAGGTAAGACTGAACTTAATGAAACTAATATATTTGGAATCAGCATAATAAGCCAATTCTTTTGATATATCTATTGGTATCAAAATTCTGTTTTTAGAGTTTTGGTTACTATTGAGCCAGGTCGCTGTAAGTAAGTTACGGTTCATTACCAAGAAATGTTCGATTACCCATCAAAACCCAAACAGTATTACAAAAAGTATTGTATTCATAGAACTTTATAGTTCAATGAAATGTAATTAAATAAATAGAAAAGGTTTTTCAACTAAAGTAAGGAGCAAGTTTTAAATCTGTTCCTTGCTTTCAGTTGAAAAGCTCTTTTTCTTGTTTAATTTCTTATTGTTTTCCAAATCATACCCAAGCCTAACCAAGATATAATTTGACGTACCGGTCCATTATTTGTTTGATGTGTTGTTGTTTTTTTTTTCATTTTCTCTCTACTCCATTTTTACTTTTTTTGTATTGTTAATGATGGGTAATAAAAATCATTCATTCATTCATTCATTACATCCCTGGTCCATCCCTTTTAAAATGAATTAAGCAATAATTGTACGTTGATTATTACCGTTCTACGTTTAAATTTGCAATTTCAATTTTGGATAGAATTTGAATTTACATAAGAAATTGGCGATGAATAGCAATTTTGGTGAAAAGTCCTTGTTAATATTACTACTAAAGAATTTTGGCTTCTCTTTTGCAACTTGGATAAATTTGAAATCATTCAAACTAGTGACTTCAATTTATAAAATCTAAAAGTTTAAGTATCAAAGTAACGGTAGATCCACCCAAAATAGGCTACAGTTTGGACGGCTATTCCAGAACGGTGAAGAACAACCGGAAGCATGTTTGAAGCAAATGAGCAAAACCAAAAGTTACCCAAAATTCACAAAGAAGAATATGAAATCTTCGTTCCAGCACTATAGTATAGGAATACTTCAATGGGAAAATATAAAAATAATCCTTCAAAAAATTACTGTAGCCATGCTTATAATTTTGGCTCCTTAAGGTTTATGTTACCCCAACTGAGCAAACGATTTGTACCAGATGGCTCTGTAACCCGTTCTTGTTAAACAGTTGTGTCGCTCTATTAGCTAAATGCCCCTAAATTGGAGGTTAACATTTAACCAATTAAAGCTAGTCCTGTCAGAGGTCGAGCCGCCAGTTGATTATGGGTGTTTATTCTTTTTTTGTTGGAAAAGCTAAAGTACTACGGTCAGTTAATTTTGGAATCGTAATCGAAAAAAAGATGAGGGAATAGAAGGTATCTGGAATTAAAGTTTTCATTAATACTTCAGCTAGGAATTTATAACATATCCTTACAGTATTTAAGTGTATACTCCGACTATACTCTGATTCCGGCAAGATACTTAAACATTACAGGTATCAATATTTACAAAACGTACTTTCTCTCAAATTTCAATAAGCAGGAATTTGACTCAGCGAGAGTTGTAATCTGATTGTAATTTTTATAATACTGAAATAACGTCCGGCACGTGCAAAGGGAAAGGGAGTTTTTTGTGCATTAAAAAAGCTTCTTGTTCCAGTTTAACGGTCTTTGACTTTCAAGATCCATTCTGAAATAATTTGGACAGAAGTCAATCTTTAGCGTGAAAAGTGATGGATTGAGATGAGGGCAGTCCCCCTCATATACGGAACAGTGTCTGTTCGTTCTAAATTGTAATGTTACTGTTTACCTCCAGTTCAAAAGCGTTGCTTTTTAATTCAGTTTCTGATCGTTTTTCAAATGAAGCCGGGAAATCTGGCTCCCCCTCCTTCAAGAATATCCCACGGAAATTTCCAGACCCCCCCCCTCCTAAGAAAAATTCCCCCATGAAAAATTTTTTGTGCGAAAAATTCTCCCAGAAAATTATCCCTGCGTAAAGCTTCCTCCCCGCCAGGGGCGAATCTCCAGCATTTTTATTGGGGGGGGGGGGGGCAAGAGGGGTCCATATCTGGAAAGTCAAAGGGCATGGGATGTATAATATTTTTTTCTCCACTAAATTGGGGGAATCTTCCCCCCTTGCCACCCTCGAACCACGCCCCTACTCTCCACTGAATATTCTCCCCGGAGGATCCTCCCTGGAAAATTCTCCCTATTTTGATAAGAGTTTTTTTTTTGTTCTGGTCGTTTATCAAAACATGCTGAAAATCCCTCCCTCCACCAAACATATTCCGCGGGAAATCTCCCAAAGAAAGTTCCTCCTGTGGAAAATCCCCTCCCACCCAAGGAAAAAATATCCCAAACAATTTCCACCCTGCTGAAAAACCATCCGAAAAATTCCCCCGAAACATTCTCTCCACATGTAAAACAAAGCAGCCAAAGAGAAAGTAAGACAAATAAAGACAATCCTGAAACCAGGAACACTTCCCTTGTGTAAAATTTCCCTGACAAATTCCCCCAGAAACGTTTCTCTCCATAGTAAATTCTTCCCATGGAAAATCCCCCGTCCCCCCGCAGGAAATCCCACTCCGATCAATTTCTGTACATTTCCCAATAGAAAATACAATGTCACCGATAGGCTAATTGCAAAGCTTACTGTCCTCTCCCCAGGGGCTGTTGGGTGTCATGTCATCCCCAGAGACATAGTTATTTGACCTTTCAACTAAACTGAAGCAAATGGCTATATCAAAATTTGTATCGGGTGCCTTTAAGGAAAAAAGAGCATGCGAGGGGGGCTAGTTGCCCTCCAGTCTTTTCGGACACTTGAAAAGAGCACCAGAACTTTGAATTCCCGTTTTAATGAGCCCTCTGCCAATCTCCTAGAGCCAATGGTTCAATCCGACCACTCACCCCTTGGGAGAACAAAAATAAGTGACAGAGTAAGCACTCATCCGTAATTTTACCTGGCAAAAAAAAAACACCTAATCTCACATTTTTGTAGATAGAGCTTTAAACCTCTACAGCAGGGTTACCTGAAATACTTAATCTGATGCTGTGAATTTCAATAAGATCACTTGTCTTTTTGGGGTCCCCCCCCCTTTTTTGAAAATTAGGCAAATCTTCTCAGGCTCGTACCTTTTGATTGGTAGCATTAAACTTAATGAAGTTTGTATATTTGGAATGAGCATAAAAAACAATTATTTTGATGGATTAATTGTTACCAAAATTCGTATTTTTTTAGTTTCGGTTACTATTGGGCCGAGTTTCTCCTTACTTAAAGTTCGTTACCGCGAACTTTTTGATTATTTGGTTGAATAATATAAATAACACTTAGTTTAGTGACTGGTTTTGGTTCGGTGAAACTGTTACGTTCCAAAGTTATTTTTGGTAAAATTCTACATGAGCGACTTTTTGCTATCTTGGAAAAGGGTTGGGATAGGAAAATGAAACTTTCAGCGATGGATCCATGGGCGCCGGCAAGGGAGGCAGGGGGGCCATGCCCCCTTGTAAACTTGGGACTATAAAGTAATTGTAAGGAAACCAAAGGAAAGAGAGCAGAATAGGGAAAAACCATGGAAAAAATGTTTGTTGCCCCATTCTTGGCTGCCTGCCAATAGATTTTGACCATAATAAGGAAAATATAAGTATTAATTTGTGACTGAGTAACCCCTAACCAGTTTTCCACAAACATTTTTTCTATATGATTTGGTTGGAGCAAAACAAAAACAAAAAAAAATTCTTCATAATAATGAATGGTAAGTAAATAACGATCCTTGTCAATAACGAAAGTATATTAACATTCGGTCAAAGAATCAGCTTTTTATGGTGATTCTAAATATGTATTTGTTTATCAGTAATTAGTGCAATTATTAAAACCCAAGAAAGTGCGTATAATTATAGAAAACACAAGGAAAACAACTTAATAAGGGGCAATTTCGTTAAGAATATGCCGTCAACTTTTGCTTGTATTACAAGAGTACCCCTGAGCTAATATATGAAGCCACCATAATCAGAAATTTTTTTCTTGAACGGAATGCTAAGAAGTTCTGTATTTTCCCCCTGAACGGATACTTATTTTGTGTTTTATTGTCATATTTTTTTCTTTGATCATATTTATCTATTTGTCAATTTGAAAAAGATTTAATTTTTTACAGATACGAAGTATAAGGGTGTCAAAATACTGGCTTTTGGCATTCAAAATTAAATTAAAAATATTGAACTAAAAATTTTCATTTGATTTTCTTAATCTTAGTTTTGATGTTTTACTTTGAAAAAACTACTTTGTTAATATTTATAACAATAAATAACCGAGTCAAACTGAAAACGAGCAGAAATTAACACAAGTTGGGCTCAAAACCCCTATGCCTTCCCAAGGTCAGAACAAAATTTGCACTTTACTGAAAAAAACATAAATGTTTTTACTTTTATAACTTTAGTAAATGAAATAATATTAACAAATTGATTGCTAAATATCTACTACTGCTACTACTACTAACAACTCACCGCAGCACCAAGCCGCCTGAGGCCAACACAGCTACGCACGCTCCTCCTCCACCCCAATCTATTCAAAGCCTCCCTTTTTACACCCGCCCACGAAGTTCCCATTTCCTTTAAATCTTTCTTTATGACGTCCTCCCATCCCAGATGGGGACAAACTGCTTTCCGTTTAGCCCTAGATGCTTGGCCGAAAAGAATAATCTTCGGCAATCTGTCATCCTTCATCCGCAAAACGTGCCCTAGCCACCTCAACCTTTCTTATAGCCCTAGAGAGCGGTATTGAACCACGTTTTTCGTATAGCCTATTGTTTGAAATACGGTCAGTCATCCGGGTACCCAGAACAATCCTTAAGCAATTTCTCTGGAAAACATCTAGCAAATCTTCATCCGCTTTTCAGAGCATCCATGCTTCAGAGCCATATTTGATCACTGTCATCACTGTAGCTTCTAATATTCTAATAATTCTGAAATTTGATTGGACGTGTTTGGAGGAATGGTGGGCTTGAGAGGGGGGGGGGTTAGTTACCCTCCAATCACTTTCGACTATTAAAAAGGGCACTAGCCCTTTCAATTTCCAATTGAATGAGCCCCATTTGAAGTTTTACGACAACTCTATCTATAAAAATCTTATATACCCCCAGGGTATAACTTACAACCTTTGCCCTTGGGGCTCTGGGGGGTTTGTCATCCTTAAATACATAATTTCCACATCTTTAAACTAACTATCAGGTCCCAAATTTATCAAGTTAAAGACCCTATCCCGATAGGTGAAAACTCCGGTGTCTACAGAATTCCTTGTTCGTGTGGTCTTTAGTATATCGGAAGAACTGATCAGCGACTCACGGATAGATTAACTCAGCACTCTAGTTAAATTAATACTACACTTAAAAAGCGGAAAAAAACAGAAAATTTTTACCAAACCATACTATTTTGTTTAATCAAGCTAGCTTAATTTCGCTTGACGAAGGTATTGTCCAGCACTAGAGAGAAGCAGTTGAAATTTATAAATACCGACATTTAGGTCTAGCTTTAAACAGATTCCGGTGATTTAAGAATAAACGTGTCATATTTCGGTTTTCTCAAAAGAGAAGCCGATACTTTAGCAATCCCTGAAATAAACCTTGAACCACTTTCCCAGTCATATAATCAAACACGTGAACAGCCCCTTAGGTCTCAAAGGGTGTCTGCAAGAAATGCAGTAATTCAAATTCGAAATCAGATGACATAGTTCTCTAACTTCTTTAATTGCTGGTTCGTTTTGTTTTTGTGTGAATGAATTGTTTTCTTTTCTTTTATTTCTCAGTTATTCGCTAGTATCCGTCGATGACAGTTCATATTTTTTGGATTTTGTTCAGATCGCAGATATTGGCGAATAACTCGGTTTTATGGTTGTTAGGTATTTGGTTTTAATTCTTATAGTTTTTGGCTTTTATTGAATTTTATTCATCTTTTAAGTTTTTGGTTTTTTCTTTGGTTTTTTGGTTCTTTTCACATTGACTTTCCGCGTTTGTTTTTTTTGTTGTTTTTTTCTTCTGCACTTTCCTTGGATACATTATTTTGTTTCGCGCTGAAGAAGAGAGATGTTTGTCCTCTCGAAACATTCGCTTTGTTGTGTTTTTTCAGTATTTTCATTTGGCCTTTAAAATCCCCATTTTTGCTCTTTTTTCTTTTTTTATGTGACGTTGAACAAAATGGCTATCTCTAAACTTTGATTGAATGTTTTTGGGGAAATGGTGGGCGTGAGAGGGAGGTTAATTACTCTCCACTCACTTTCGACTATTAAAAAGAGTGATTTCAATTTCCAATCAAATGAGCCCTTTTTGAAATTTCTACAACAGCTTTCTACATAAACAACATATGCCCCCAAGGCATAACTTACAGCCCTTGCACCTTGGGCTCTGAGGGGTTTATCTTTCTAAAAGACCTAATTTCCAGAACTTTCAACTACGTTGAACAAAATGGACATCTCGAAATTTTGATTGGATGTGTTTGGGAAAGTGGTGGGCGTGAGAGGGGCGTTAGTCACTCTCCAATCACTTTCAACTATGAAAAAAGGCACTAGCAATTTCAATTTCAAATTGAATGAACCCTTTTGAAGTTTCTACGATAACACTTTCAATAAAAACCTTATATGCCCCCAGGGCATAACTTACAACCCTTGCCCTGCGGACTGTGTGGGGGGGGGGGGGTTGTCAACCTTAAAGACCTAATTTCCAAAACTTTCAACTACGTTCAATAAAATGGCTATCTAAAAATTTTGATTGGATGTGTTTGGGGAAAAGGTGGGCGTGAGAGGGGGGCTAGTTGCCCTCAAATCCCTTTCGACTGTTTAAAAGGGCACTATCCCTTTGAATTTCCAATCGAATGAGCCCTTTTTCAAGTTTCTACGACAAAGATTTCAATAAAAACCTTATATGCCCCAGGACATAACTTATAACCCTTGCCCTGAAGATTGTGGGGGGAATGTCCTGCTCAAAGGTATAATTTCATGAACTTTGAACTGCGTGGGACAAAATGGTTATCTCAAAAAATGGCTATCTAAAAAGTTTTATTGGATGTGTCTGGGGAAATGGTGGGCGTGGAAGGGGTGTTAGTTGCCTTCCAATTACTTTCACTATTAAAAAGGGCACTATTCATTTCAATTTCCGATCGAATGAGGTTTCTACGACCCTTTTTGAAGTTTCTAAGACAACGCATTCTATAAAAATATTTTATATGTCTAAATAAGTATTACTAAATAAGTATTATATTAGTGGTTCTGCTTAAATTAGATTTAAAGTTATATTTGAAACGTTTATATATTATTTGAGTTTAAATTTAATTCCCATTAATAATTTAATTTATCTGGGTGATGTGGTTGATATACCGTTTACTTTTTGGGGTTAGAAATGCCTTGGATAAATTACATATAACAATTTTTGGTTTTTAAATTTACGCATGTTTTTCCAGCACAAAGCATTTTCACATTCTTTCAATAATATAAGCTATTTAGGCTTCGTAGCACATTCTTTTATATTTTCTAGGCCTAATTTAAGTTCTGATTTTATCTCACTTTATGATGAACTGGTAGCAAAGTTCGTAATACTGCATACAGCTTCTAAAATATCAGTTGACCAGTTATGGTTTGGTGTCTGATGGCGTGAGCTGTTGGTATCAGGATACAATTGAACTGGGTTTGAAATTTGCTACTTTCCAAAAATGCTTCAAAAAATGATTGAAAAAATGGATCCGAAAGGATGTTACGAAAAATTTGATTTAAAAAAAAAGCTAAGTCTGTATCTAAAATAAATATTCACATTTGAATACACATAAAGCATAAAGTGTTACATATATAGTAAAAAAAACACTCAATTTTGTAAAGGTTAATTACTTTTAATTACTTTTCTCTCTTTTTACTCAAAACATAATATGTCACTTAAATCGAAACATTAAGTTTCTTGCTGGGTCATCCTTTTTAAACTTAATACTTAACGGATTATTTCACAATAGAAATATTTATACGTTTACTCGAAGTCAAACATTTATATATAACATTAAATCATTAATTAAAACTTAAAGTAAATAAAAACATAGTATATACACAATCATTGTGTAATAACTACTTACACAAGTATTTTTTAAGTCGCAAAACTAGATAGAGCATTCAACTACTGGTTAAAATTTAGAGCGTTTGAAAAAATAAAACAAGGTATAGACTTGCATTGGAATTAATTCAAATTAGTGTTTTGTTTATTGCTTATAAAGTATTAATTTAGATACTTCGTGACTGATAAAAAAAGCAAAAAAAAAAAATA
>JAQQPU010026229.1:946-11616 GCA_029168905.1 Artemia sp. Kazakhstan ARC1039 | reverse complement strand
CTAAAGTGTCTGTCTTTCTCTGTTTGTGTGTCTGATTCTATTTGTTTCTATGTCTGGGGTAGTTTTTGCAAGTCCAAGAATTTGTCTTTGTCGGAAATGTTGTCCAAGGGGGTATTTTACGTGGTTGGGTATTTTAGGCTAAAAATATGGAACTAAAAATTTTAAGAAGGTTTAGCTTTCCTTTGAAAGGACAGTTGGCTTTGGGCAAGGTCGTACCTTGGATTATTTTTCCGAGGGGGTTTTACTCAAAGATTTTTTTTGGAGGGGGAAGGGGTACACGGAAACACCTCAAAAACGCATACAAAATTTGTTTATATCTATTTTTGTAACGGCCTTGACTACTCTGGTAACGGCCTTGACTTTAGGAACGAAAAAATTCTTACTGTTTAAATTGTTACGGACGAAAGTGTCGATAAATTCTAAGAATTTGTTTTTCTTATCTTCCAGGTGTAAAACTACCACATATCACTATTAATAAATGAACGAAACCAAAAATGAACAGGAATTACAATAGATAACTTAGCCACACTCAAAACAAGCAAAAATTAAAATTAGAAGGGTTGACAACCCTCATGTCTGCTCAAGACCAGAACATAATTTGCACTTTAATAAAAAAAATCGTGAATTGTCAGTTTAATATACCAATTCGTAAATATAATCCTTAAAGTCTTAATGCTTCTTTATTTCTTATTAATCTAAAAAACAAAGTTTTTCGAAGAAAGCAAAAACTTAAAGTGCGAAGTTGAAACTTAAAACAAACAAAAATTATTATTTCACGGCCTATCTAAAATATATCAATAAAACTAAAGCAAATAAATCAACTGGTGATATTTCTTTATGTTTGTAGGATTATAGAAAACTAGCACTTTACTGGAAACACAAAAGCCAAGTATAAAAATAAAGAAAATTGGTTTAGGAGTCAAAAGTAAATACGTAACCTCACAACAACAAAATAATCTATAACGCTTTATAGAGTCCTAGAGGAGCTCTGATATTAGTAACTTTCAGAATACAATTAAAATTATCTTAAAAACTTAGACATGAATATAATAAGTTTAAAGTTTTTACACATCATATAAAATAATGGATTGATTTATCAGGTAACATCTTGGTCTCACCTAGTATTACTCAAAGGAAGAACATATCAACCGTACTAGGAGCTCCAGGAATCTAGTTATTTCTCTCTATAAAACGGAGGATTTTAACTTGTAATACAAATTCTAAAGCGAGTTTGTAGTCCTAATTCTAATAATATTGCTCCGCTTCGAACTTGCCAACAAAATAATCATCAAATGTTCTTTTCAGATCCAAAACGACAGTCAATCATTGATTGGAGCTCATTGTACAGAAGTGATGCCAAATAAAACGAAAAAAAATAAACATAACAACAATGTAAAAATGCTTTATTTTTATGCTGCACTTTATTTTTTTCATTTGGTTATTTGGTGATTATACCTTAAATTTGGTGATTTTGTCACAAATTTTGTGATCTTATAATTTTTGCGTTACATCTTCTGAATATAGTGAGGCAAAATCTGACAAAAATGCTATTATATAGAATGCTATTACAATAGACTCGATTGTCAGTGGATAGTGAGCTCATTGCCTTTAAACATAGCCTCTCAGACGAAGTGACAAAAAGCCATCCAACCCATACTAATATTAACTAAAAAAAACAAGTTTTTTTTAACTGAAAGTAAAGAGTGACATTAAAACTTAAAACGAACAGAAATTATTCCGTATATGAAAGGGGCTGTTCCCTCCTCCACGCCTCGCTCTTTAAGCTAAAGTTTTTATTGTTTAAAAAAATAAGATGTGAGAAAATCATACTTTAGCGTAAAGAGCGAGGCGTTGAGGAGGGGACAGCCCCTTTCATATACGGAATAATTTCTGTTCGTTTTTGGTTTTAATGTCACTCCCTACTTTCAGTTAAAAAAACTTGTTTTTTTAATTAATTTCTGAACGTTTTTGAATTAATTCAGCTTTGATGTTGGCTCACTGTACATGAATAATTAAAACGAAATTTGGATATTAATTTTCCTTTTTTTGGCTAATTGGCTTTCTCGAAATTTTGTTCTGACGTAACTTACGAATTAACTTACGTAACGAAATTCTATATTCGTATGTTTTTATTACGTATATTAGGGAGTTCACTCCCTAGTCAATACCTCGCTCTTTACGCTAAATTTTGAGTTTTGTTCGAATTACAAACCCCTGAATCACAAAGGCCGGGCTAATTAGAATAGATAGCTCTTTTTAAAGTACTAAAAAACTATGAAAATACTAAAAACTTTTGAAAATACTAAATCACAAAGGCCGTTTAATTAGAATAGATAGCTCTTTTGAAAGCATTGAAAAAAAAAACTTCAGCGTAAAGAGCGAGGTATTGACTTAGGGGCGAACCCCTTCATATACATAATAATTTCTGCTCGTTTTAAGTTCTAATGTTGCTTCTTACTTTCAGTTGAAAAAACTTGTTTTTTTATTGAATTTCTGATCGTTTTTAGATAATGCTGGGAAATCCGGCGCCCCCTTCATAGAAATGTCCAACTTGCAAATGTTCTAATTAAACAACCCTTGTGTTTCAGGCGTCGTTCATAAGGAATTGGGACAAAATTCAACCTTCGACGTAAACAGTAAGGTGTTGAGGAGGGGGAACCCCCACATATACATAATAATTTCTGTTTTGTTTTAAGTTTTAATAATGTTTCTTACTTTCAGCTGAAAAAATTTGTTTTTTCATTTAATTTCTGATCATTTTTTAAATAATGCCAGGAAATCTGACCCCGCCTCCACATAAAAATCCCTCCTCCCTAGAGAAATATTCTCTAGATAATTCAATCTTGGTGATAATTTATCCCACACAATTACCTTTAAGATGTCCACGCATGAAAGCGAGTCGGCAAAATGAAAAAGAAACAGCAGAAAATTCAACTCTCCCCCCCCAAAAAATGCATGCATAGTTCCAAATAACAAATACTATTCGTATACAATTGGGTAATTTAAAACTTTAAGACCTTTCCATAAGGATTCTAGGGGGAATTCGCTACCTTCAAAGATATATTTTTTGGATTTTTCAACTATGCTGAACAGAATGGTTATCTCAAAATTTTGATCAGACGAAATGGGGAGAAATGAGCGTTGTAGGGGGCCAAGTTGCCCTCCAGCATTTTTCGTCACTGAACAGGGCACTATAACTTTTAATTTCCGTTCGAATGAGCTCTCTCTTGATGTTCTAGGACCACTGGGTCGGTACGATTACCCCTGAAAAAAAAAACACGCATCCGTGATCTTTCTTCTGGCAAAAATACAAAGTTGCGCATTTTTTCAGATATGAGCTTGAAACCTATGTAATAGGGTTTTCTGATATGCTGAATCTGACTGTGTGATTTTTATTAAAATTCTTTAGCTTGTAGGGGATGTTTCAACCCTCTTTCCAAAATAAGGTAAACTTTCTCAGGCTCGTAGCCTTTGATGAGTAATACAAAACTTAATAAAATTTATATATTTTGAATCAGCATTATAAGCCCATTCTTTTGATACATTTATTGACATCAAAATACCGTTTTTTAAAGTTTCGATTGCTATTGAGCCGTATCGCTTGTTTTTTTTATTACGTTTATGTTATTACGTCTATGAGGGGATTCTCCCGCTAGTCAATACCACGCTCTTTATGCTAAAGTTAAAATTTTTTTAAAATCACAAAACCCTGAATCACAAAGGCTGTTTAATTAGAATAGATAGTTCTTTTGAAAGCACTAAAAAAACTGTAGCGTAAAGAGCGAGGTATTGACTTGGGGGTGAATCCCCTCATATACGTAATAATTTCTGTTCGTTTTAAGTTATAATGTTGCTTTTTACTTTTAGTTTCGAAAACTTGTTTTTTTTAATTTAATTTCTGATCGTTTTTTAAATAACGCTAGGAAATCCGGCGCCCCCTTCATATAAATGTCCCTTACCCAAAGGAAACATCCTCCACAGAAAGATTCTCCCGAGTAACCCCCTCCTCCAGCCCCCCTTACCAGAAAAAATCATTCCTGAAAATGTCTGTATACTTCCCAATAACCAATACTATATGTAAACAATGGGCAAAGCTCATAACTTGTAGCCCTTCCCCTGGGAACTGTGGGGGATTAAGTCATCCTAAAAGACATATTTATTAGATTTTTGACTATGCT
Source organism: Artemia sp. Kazakhstan ARC1039 (assembly GCA_029168905.1). NCBI lineage: Eukaryota > Metazoa > Arthropoda > Branchiopoda > Anostraca > Artemiidae > Artemia > Artemia sp. Kazakhstan ARC1039. The sequence continues at coordinate 7,438 of JAQQPU010026229.1, read as the reverse complement.
GAACATAATGGCTATCTCAAAGTTTTAATTGGGTGAATTTGGGAAAAAATGAGCTTTGGAGGGGGCCAAATTACCCTCCAATTTTTTGGTCCATTAAAAAGGCACTAGAACTTTTAATTTCCGTTCAAATGAACCCTCTTAGGATATTCTAGGACTACTGTATCGATACGATCACCCCTAGGGAAATAATAAAAAAAATTGCTACTTTTGACAGAAAACTTTTTATCATGAACGGAAAAAAATATACTTCTACGAAAAATTTGATATTTTAAGTAGAAGTGTGTTAGTATTGAGGAAAAAGTTGTTACTTCGAAGAGAAAATTTGTTAGTGTTAAGAAAAACTTGCTACTTCTGAAAGAAAACTAGTTATCATAAACGAAAAAATCGTTACTTCTAAGAAAAACCTTTTATCTTTGGCAGAAAACTTGCTACTTCTTACAAAAAACTTTTTATTACTGACGAAAAATTGTTATTTCTAAGAGAAATTTGATACTGTTAAGTAAAAGTTTGTTTAGTATTAAGGTAAAAGTTGTTGCTTCGAGGAGAAAATTTGTTAGTGTTAAGGAAAAATTGCTATTTCTAACAGATATCTTGTTATCATAAACGATGATATTGTTATTTCTAAGAAAAATTTGGTCTCTTTGACAGAAAACTTGCTAGTTCTTACAGAAAACTTGTTATCACTGACGAAAAAATGGTTACTTCTAAAAGAAATTTGATAGTATTAAATATAAGTTTGTTAGTGTTGAGGAAAAAGTCGTTACTTCGAAGAGTAACTTGCTACTTCTGACAGAAAACTTGCTATCATAAGCGAAAAAATTGCTACTTCTAAGAAAAATTTGGTATCTTTGACATAAAACTTGTTAGTTCTAACAAAAAATTTGCTATCACTGACGAAAAATTGTTACTTCTAAGAGAAATTTGATATTTGTAACTAAAACTCTGTTAGTGTTAAGGAAAAAATTATGACTTTGATGAGAACATTTGTTAGTGTTAAGGAAAACTTGCTACTTTTGATAGCAAACTTTTTACCATGAACGGAAAAAATTATACTTCTACGAAAAATTTGATAGTTTTAAGTAGAAGTTTGTTAGTATTGAGGAAAAAGTTGTTACTTCGAAGAGAAAATTTGTTAGTGTAAAGGAAAACATGCTACATCTGACAAAAAACTTGTTATCATAAACGAAAAAATTGTTACCTCTAAGAAAAATCTGGTATCTTTGGCCGAAATTTTGCTCCTTTCTACAGAAAACTTGTTATCACTGACGAAAAATTGTTGCTTCTAAGAGAAATTTGATAGTGTTAAGTAAAAGTTTGTTAGTGTCAAGGTAAAAATTGTCACTTCGAGGAGAAAGTTTTTTAGTGTTAATAAAAATTGCTACTTCTGACAGAAAACTTGTTATCATAAATAAAAAAAATTGTTACTTCTAAGAAAAATCTGGAATCTTTGGCAGAAAGTTTGCTACATCTTACAGAAAACTTGTTATCACTGACAAAAAATTGTTAATTCTAAGAGAAATTTGATAGTATTAAGTAAAATTTGTTAGTGTTGAGGAAAAAGTTGTTACTTCGAAGAGAAAAATTGTTAGCGTGAAAGGAGAACTTGCTACTTCTGACAGAAAAATTGCTAACATAAACGAAAAATTGTTACTTCTAAGAAAAATTCGGTATTTTTGACAGAAAACTTGTTAGTTCTAATAAAAAATTTGTTATAACTGACGAAAACTTGTTACTTCTAAGAGAAATTTGATAGTTGTTACTAAAACTCTGTTAGCGTTAAGGAAAAATTATTACGTTGATGAGAAAATTTGTTAGTTTTAAGGAAAACTTGCTACTTTTGACAGAAAACTTTTTACCATGAATGGAAAAAAATTATAGTTCTACGAAAAATTTGATAGTTTTAAGTAGAAGTTTGTTAGTATTGAAGAATTAGTTGTTACTCCGAAGAGAAAATTGGTTAGTGTTAAGGAAAACTTGCTATTTCTGATATAAAACTTGTTATCATAAACGAAAAAATTTTTACTTTTAAGAAAAATCTGGTATCTTTGGCAGAAAAATTGCTACATCTTACAGAAAACTTGTTATCACTGACGAAAAATTGTTACTTCTAAGAGAAATTTGATAGCGTTAAGTAAAAGTTTTTTAGTATTAAGGTAAAAGTTGCTACTTCGACGAGAAAATTTTTTAGTATTAATAAAAAATTGCTACTTCTAAGAGATATTTGATAGTTTTAAGTAGAAGTTTGTTAGTATTAAGGAAAAAGTTGTTACTTCGAAGAGAAAATTTGTTATAGTGAAGGAAAACTTGATACTTCTGACAGAAAACCTTTTATCATAAACGTAAAAATTGTTACTTCTAGCAAAATTTGGAATCTTTGGCAGAAAACTTGCTACTTCTTACAGAAAACTTGTTATCACTTACAAAAAATTGTTACTTCTAAGAGAAATTTGATATTTGTAACTAAAACTCTGTTAGTGTTAAGGAAAAAAATTGTTAATGTGATGAGAAAATTTGTTAGTGTTAAGGGAAACTTGCTACTTTTGACAGAAAACTTTTTATCATGAACGGAAAAAAGTTATGCTTCTAAGAAAAATTTGATAGTTTTTAGTAGAAGTTTGTTAGTAATGAGGAAAAAGTTGTTACTTCGAAGAGAAAATTTGTTAGTGTTAAGGAAAACTTGCTACTTCTGACAGAAAACTTGTTATCATAAACGAAAAAATTGTTACTTCCAAGAAAAATCTGGTATCTTTGGCAGAAAACTTACTACTTCTTACAGAAAACTTGTAATCACTGACGAAAATTGTTACTTCTAAGAGAAATTTGATAGTCTTAAGTAAAATTTTGTTAGTATTAAGGTAAAAGTTGCTACTTCGAGGGGAAAATTTTTTAGTGTCAAGGAAAAATTGCTCCTTCTAACAGAAAACTTGTTATCATAAACGAAGAAATTGTTATTTCTAAGAAAAATTTAGTATCCTTGGCAAGGAACTTGCTACTTCTTACAGAAAACTTGTTATCACTGACGAAAAAATTGTTACTTCTAAGAGATATTTGGTAGTATTAAATAAAAGTTTGTTAGTATTGAGGAAAAAGCTGTTACTTCAAAGAGCAAATTTTTTAGTGTGGAAAGAAAACTTGCTACTTCTGACAGAAAACTTTCTATCCTAAACGAAAAAATTGTTACTTCTAAGAAAAATTTGGTATCTTTGAGAGAAAACTTGTTAGTTCTAACAGAAAATTTGTTATCACTGACGAAAAATTGTTACTTCTAAGAGAAATTTGATAGTTGAAACTAAAACTCTGTTAGGGTTAAGGAAAAAATTGTTACTTTGATGTTTATCATGAACGGAAAAAATTATACTTCTAAGAAAAATTTAATAGTTTTAAGTGGAAGTTTGTTAGTATTAAGGGAAAATGTTAATACTTCGAAGAGAAATTTGAGTGTGTTAAGTAAAAGTTTGTTAGTATTAAGGGAAAATGTTGATACTTCGAAGAGAAAATTTGTTAGTGTCAAGGAAATCTTGCTACTTTTGACAAAAAACTTGTTATCATAATGAAAAAATTTGTTATCTTTGATGGAAAACTTGGTGCTATTAGAAGAAATTTTGTTACTGCTAAGAAAAAAACTGTTACTTCTAACAAATTGTGCAAATTTTAAATGTGAATTGATCAACTTGCTTGATCAACTTTCTTGTGTGGGGTCTTTCTCTAAAAAACGTATTTGTGTTTTGGGAGATTTTAATTGTAATATGTTAAATATTGGATCAAGTGATGAATGTGACCATCTCGTTGATGTGCTTTCTTCTGCTGGTCTACTTCCTTCAATTTTTTTCCTTCTCGTGTTGACCCTACTAGAAATTCTGCCACTTAAATAGACAATATTTTCATTTCTCATTCTTCTAATTTGAAGTTTACTTCTGGTCTTGTTTTCACTGATCTTTCTGATCACTTCCCTATTTATGTTTCACTTTTTGTGCCTCAAACTGAGATTGTTGTGGATGAGCAGGGTGAATCTTCTTTTAGAACTTCCACAGATAAAGAAATTAATACATAGTCTTCAGAGTAATGATTGGTCTAGTGTTCTTGAAGCTAATGATGTTAATTGTGCAACGAATTTATTTTTGTGTCATATGGGAGCTCTGTTGGATAAGCATTTTCCTCTTAGAAAGAGGCCAAGGAATTCCATACCTAAGTGTCCATGGATGTCTAGAGGTCTGATAAATGCTACACATATGAAGGCGTCTCTGTTTAAGGCTGCATGTAAAAGTAAGACACAGGATGATCTTTTGAAGTATAAACTTTACAAAAATGTGCTTACTTCTTCAGTACGTGCAGCCAAAAAGCTATATTTTTCGCGTCGAATTGATGAGTGTAAGGGGAATTTGCGAAAGGTTTGGACTGTAGTTAATGAAGCTCTTTCCCGCAAGAAACTCAAACAGTCCCCCCCTTGTCGCTACAGGAAAGCTGATGGATCTTTCGTGGACAAAAATTCTTCAGCAAGCGCCTTCAATTCGTATTTCACCTCACTTCCTTCAGTTCCTAATCCACCCTACAGCAGAGTAAGTAGTTTTCCCTTAGCAGAAAAGTAATTTTTCCTTTTTCCATGCAGTGATACCGAAATTTCTAACATTATTTCTCAGGTTTCAAGTAGCCGTTCAGTTGATGGTTTTGGTTTGAGCTGTAATGTTCTTAAAAAAATTGGTCAGTTTGTTTCTAACCCCATCTCACACGTACCTAACCTCTCTCTTTCTTCTGGTGTTTTTCCTCATTTATTTAAGGTTGCTAATGTTGTACCTTTGTTTAAAAAAGGTGATTCATCTCTAATTTCAAACTATAGACCTATTTCTCTCCTTCCTGTAATTTCTAAGGTTGTTGAAAAAGTAGTGTATTGTAGACTCTCTTCATTTGTATTTAGTACTAATACGACTGCAGGTAATTCTCTCATAACTAACCATCAGTATGGCTTTCGTCCCAGTTTCTCTACCTTGCATGCACTTTCAGATGCAACAGAGTTTGTGCGTGTTAATCTTGACAAGGGCTTGTGTGTTTTTGGTCTATTTCTTGACTTTTCAAAGGCATTTGATAATGTCGTTCACTCTGTTCTTTTGTCTAAATTATCTTCATTTGGAGTGCATGGAGTTCCACTTGAATGGTTTAGGTCTTACCTCTCAGGAGATCTCAGTATGTTTTGGTTAATGGTACTTCTTCCTCTTCCTTGCCTATTGTGAAAGGTGTCCCACAGGGCTCTGTGCTTGGACCACTTTTGTTTTTAATTTATATTAATGATCTTGTTGATGGTCTTCATCCCCTTGTGCACCCTCTACTTTTTGCTGATGACAGTAACTTCTTCGTTGCTGCAGTGGACCTGCCATCTGCCATTTCCCTAGCTCAAGGTCTTCTTGATAAAGTAAAAGATTGGTGTTGGTCAAATGGTATGACTCTCAACAGCCAAAAAAGTGCCATTGTACACTTTAGAACCCCTTATCGTATGAGAGACGCAAGGGAACCAACCATCCTGACTTATGGGAATGATATTATACCGCAAGCTACTATAGTGAAATTTCTTGGTGTGTATCTTGACTGTTTTCTTTCTTTTAAACCCCATATAACTCATACCCGTTCCCTTGTTCTCCGCCAATCTTCAATGTTATACAGGGTTAACTCATTTCTTCCCCCAGATGTTATGCTTTCTCTTTATTATGCTTTTATTTTTCCTTACCTTTCTTATTGCTGTGCTGCTTTTCTAGGTACACTTCCACCATCTCTGCAGCATTTTTTCTTTCTGTCAGGCTCAGGTAGGTACTCTTCTTTTTTACGTAGCTCTTATCGCAGGTTCATTTTACCTAAGCGATCATCGACAGCAGGTCAGAGGTCTCCTGTTTATCAATCTATTTTACTATGGAACTCCATCCCTCCTGATGTCCCTCTATCTCTTTCTGCAAAGGCACTTTCTCGCTGGGTATTTCCAGTATAGTATTTTCCCCCCTTTTCTTCTTTTTTTTTGCATTCCATCCACATTTATATGTCTTTTTTTTCATTCAATATATTTCAAATAATTCTCCTATTTTCTCCTATTATTTCTCCTATTTTCATAAATGTCTCTTATCCAATTTTTTTTTTATGTGCTTTATAATAGTGTCTTATTTGTTTTGTTGGCCCTTTACAAGCTTAGCTTCTTGGGCGTGTTTAAATTTTAAGTTTGTAATTGTATTGTTTTTTTAGTATTAATAAATTGATTGATTGATTGATTGATTGATTGAATTTATTATGTTCTAAGTATGTTTCGTGTCATTCGAAGACATGTAGAAAAAAATGTTGAAAAATATATCATGGTAAAAAAATAATAATAAAAAAAGTTGAAAAAATACAATGTTAAAAAAATAAAAAAGTTCAAAAAAAAGTTGGGGAGCCATAAAGTTGAAGGGAGGGGGCCCTCCTATGTCTCAAGCACATAAAAAACTGGGGGGAAGGGGCAAAAAAGTTGGGGGGGGGGGG
>JAQQPU010026228.1:0-11616 GCA_029168905.1 Artemia sp. Kazakhstan ARC1039 | reverse complement strand
TAATAGATTGGATACACTTAAGCTATTTTTATCTGGTTAAATTTTAAGAGCAGAACTAGCCCCGAAACTTTAATCATAATACCCTCAGTTGTTCTTGGGATACTGCTGAGAAGCCTTATTGGGAATTAGCATTAACACAGTGCATTTTGATTTAATCTTAAGGCAACATTTAATTTTTAAACATGATGGGAAAATGGAAGGGGGGGGGGGGCGTGGGAGGGGGACTCGTTGCCCTCCAATAACTTTAGACTATTAAAAAGGACATTAGCCTTTCTATTTTCAATCGAATGAGATCTTTTCGAAGTACCAAAGACAACTCCTTCGATACAAAGTGCTCTCGTCTAAACAAAAAAAAAAAAAGAAAAGAAAAGAAAAAAACAATAATAAATTGTACCCACATCGATCTTTATTATAAAATGTCAAGCCTTCCGATCACTTTCGATTATTAAAAAGGGCACTTGCCCTTTCAATTTCCAATCCAATGAGCCCTTTTTCAGTTTCTACGATAACGCTTTCTATAAACACCTTATAGGCCCCCAGGGCATAAATTACAACCCTTGCCCTGAGGGTTGTGAAGGGGTTGTCATCCTCAAAGATTTAATTTCCAAAACCTTCAACTACGTTAAACAAAATAGCTATCTTAAAATTTTTATTGAATGTGTTCGGGGATAGAGTGGGTGTGACAGGGGTGTCAGTTGCATTCCAATCACTTTCAACTATTGAAAACGGCACTAGCCCTTTCAATTTCCAATTGAATGAGCCCTTTTCAGTTTCTTCGAAAACGCTTACAATGAAACCGTATATGCCCCGAGGGCAATTAAGCTTTACAAACCTGGCCCTAAGGGCTGGGGGGGGGTTGTCATCCTCACAGGTCATATTTCCAGAACTTTCAACTACTTTGAAGAAAATAACTATCATAAAATTTTGATTGAATGTGTTTGGGGAAATGGTGGGCATGAGAGGGGGGTTATTGGCCCTCCAATTACTTCCGACTATTAAAGAGGGTACTAGCCCTTTCACTTTCCAATCGAATGAGCCCTTTTTGAAGTGTATACTACAACGCTTTCAATATAAATCGTATATGCCCCAGGGCATAAATTACAACGCTTGATCTGAGGCCTGTGAGGGGATGGTCATCCTCAAAGACATAATTTCTGGACCTTTCAACCTCGTTGAATAAAATTGCTATTTCAAAATTTTGACTGGATGTGTTTGGGGAAATGGTGGGCGTGAGAGGGGCGTTACTTGCCATCCAATCACTTTGGACGATTAAAAAGGGCACTAGCCGTGTCAATTTCCAATCGAATGATTCCTTTTTGAAGTTTCTACGACAGCGCTTTCTATAAAAAACCTTATATGCCCCCAAGGCATAACTTAGAACCTTTGCCCCGAGGGCTGTGGGGGGAATTTCATCCTCAGAAACATAATTTCCAGACTTTTTAACTACGTCGAACAAAATAGATATCTCAAAAGTTTGATTGGATGTGTTTGGGGAAATTTTCGGTGTGAGAGGGGTGTTAGTTATTCTCCGATCACTTTCGACTATTAAAAAAAGCCCAAGTCCTTCTAATTTCCAATTGAATAAGCCCTCTTTGAAGTTTCTACAACATCAGTATCTATAAAAATCTTATATGCCCCCAGGGCATAACTCACAACCCTCGCCCCGAAGGCTCTGAGGGGGTTATCACCCTCAAAGACCTAATTTTTAAAACTTTTAACTACGTTGAACAAAACGACTATCTAAAAATTTTGATTGGATGTGTTTGGGGAAAAGATGGGCGTGAGAGGGGGGTTAGTTGCTTTCCATTCACCTTCTACTATTAAAAAGGACACTAGCCCTTTGAATTTACAATCGAATGAGCCCCTTTTCAAGTTTCTGCGACAAAGCTTTCAATAAAAACCTTATATGCCCCCAGGGCATAACTTACAACTCTTACCCTGAGGGCTAATGGGGGAGTGTCATCCTCTTAGATATAATTTCCGGACCTTTCAACTACTTTGAACAAAGTGGCCATCTCAAAACTTTTATTGGATGTGTTTGGATAAATGGTGGGCGTGGAAGGGGTATTAGTTGCCTTCCAATCACTATCAACTATTAAAAAGGGCATTAACCATTTCAATTTCCAATCAAATGAGCTTTTTTTGAAGTTTGTACGACAACACTTCCTATAAAAAAAAACTTTATATGCCCCCAGAGCAAACCTTACATCCCTTATCCCGAGCGCTGTGGGGGGTTGTCATCCTCAAAGACCTAATTTCCAGAACTTTCAACTACGTTGAACAAAATGGCTATATTAAAATTTTGATTGGATGTGTTTTGGTAAAACGTAGGCTTGACAGGGAGGTTACTTGCCCTCTAATCACTTTCAACTATTAAAAAGAGGACTACCCCCTTGAATTTCCAATCAAACGAGCCTTTTTTGAAGTTTCTACGTCAACAATTTCTATAAAAACCTTATATGCCCCCAGGGAATAACTTACAACGCTTGCCCTGAGGGTTTTGGTTGAGTTTTCTCCTCAAAAACATAATTTCTATCTTGAAATCAACTACGCTGAACAAAATGGCTATTTCAAAATTTTGATTGGATGTGTCTGGGGAAATGGTGAAGTTTCTACGACAACTCCTTCGATACGAAGTGCCCTGGTCTAAGAAACCAAAAACCAAAAAAAACAGAAACCAAAAAAAAATAAAAATAATAATACCTTGTGCCCACATCGTTCTTTACTTAGGCAGCGTTATTGCGCTGCCTATAACTATTAATTATTTTTTTTTCCAGAGGCACTTCATATGGAAGGGCTCGTCACATAAAATTCGAAGGGAGTCATTCGATTTGAAGGGTCAAAAGTGATTGGAAGGCAACTAATACCCATTCCACTCCCACCATTTCCCCCAAAAAATCCAATCAAAATTTTGAGATAGCCATTTTGTTCTACGTAGTTGATTTCCAGATAGAAGTTATATTTTTGAGGAGGACACTCCCCCCACAGCCCTCGGGGCGCAGGTTGTAAGTTATACCCTGTGGCATATAAGGTTTTTATAGAATTCTTTGTCGTAAAAACTTCAAAAATGACTTATTCGATTGGAAAATTCAAAGGGCTTGTGCCCTTTTTAATAGTCGAAAGTGATTGGAGGGCAACTAACCCCCTTCTCACGCCTACTTTTTCCAGAAATATATCCAATCAAAATTTTAAGATAGCCATTTTGTTCAACGTAGTTGAGCATTCTGGAAATTAGGTCTTTGAGGATGAACCCCCCCCCCCAGGCCTCAGGGCAAAGAGTTTAAGTTATACCCTGGGGGCATGTAAGGTTTTTATAGAATGCGTTACCGTAGAAACTTACGAAACCTAAGTTGTCGTCGTAGACAACCTACGTTGTCGTAGTAACCAGCCCCCTCCCTACCCCTTTTTTCGCAAATACATCCGATAAATATTTTGAGATAGCTATTTTGTTAAAAACAGTTCAAAGATTATATAACAAAAACTCTGGTGTCGACACAACCCCGCAGGGCCTGGAGGCAGGCGTTTTCAGTTATGCCCTGGATGCATATTTGGTTCATATGGAAGGGATGCTCGTATAAACTTCAAAGAGGGCTCACTTGATTGGAAATTGAAACTTCTAGTTCACTTTTTAAGAGTCAAAAGAGATTGCAGGGCACCTAGCCCTTTTTTCCTCAAACCCATCTGATAAGAACTTTGAGATAGCTATTTTCTTAAAAAAGTTCTAAGACCATATAAAGAATACTCTGGGGTCAATACAGCCCCCAGGGCCCTAGGGCAGGCGTTGTAAGTTATGTCCTGGGGGAATATATGGTTCTAATGGAAGGGATGCTCGTAAAAACTTCAGAGAGGGATCATTTGATTGGAAATTGAAAGTTCTAGTTCAGTTTTTGAGAGTTAAAAGCGATGGGAGGGCAACTAGCCCCCTCCCCACGCCCCTTTTCCCCCAAATGCATCCGATAAAAATTTTGAGATGGCCATTAAATTAAAAATTGTTCAAAAGTCAAATAACAAAAACTCAGGTGTCAAAACAACACCCCAGAGCCCGGGGGCAGGTGTTGTAAGTTATGCCCTGGAGCATATATGGTTCTTATGAAAGGGATGATCGTATAAATTTGAGAGAGGAATCATTTGATTGGAAATTGAAAGTTTGAGCTCACTTTTTAATAGTGAAATGAGATTGGCGGGCAAAAGAAATTACAGACATGTATGGTTCTTATGAAAGGGATGCTCGTATAAACCTCATAGAGGGCTCATTTGATTAGAAATTAAACATTCTAGTTCACTTTATAAGAGTCAAGAGAGTTAAGGGTAACTAGCCGCCCCCCACACGCCCTTTTTACCCAAACCCATTCGCTCCAAATTTTGAGATAGCCAGTTTTTTAAAAATTGTTCAAAAATTAGATAACAATAACTCCGGTGTCAACACGACCCACCAGGATCCGGAGGGTAGGCGTTGTAAGTGTTAACCAGGGGGCGCATATAGTTCTTATGAAAGGGATACTCATATAAACTTCAGAGAGGGCTAATTTGATTGGAAACTGAAAGTTTTAGTTCACTTTTTAAGAGTCAAAAGAGATCGGAAGCCTCCCCCCCCCTCGACGCCCTAAATGCATCAGATAAAAATTTTGAGATAGATATTTTGTTAAAAATAGTCCAAAGCTCAGATAACAAAAACTCTGCTGTCGACACAGCCCCCCGGGGCCCGGGGGTACGCGTTGTAAGTTATACCTTGGGGGCATATATGGTTGTTATGGAAGGGATGCTAGTATAAAATTCATAGAGGGCTCATTTGATTGGAGATTAAAAGCTGTAATTCACCTTTTCAGAATCAACAGTGATCGGAGGGCAGCTAGCTTTCACCCACACTCCATTTATTTTTTTCCCAGAGGCACTTCATATAGAAGGGGCGTAGTATAAACTTCAAAGGAAGCTCATTCGATTGGAAATCGAGTGTTCTAGTGCCCTTTTTAAGAGTCAAAAGTGATCGGAGGTTAACTAGCCCCCCAACCCTTTTTCCCCAAATACATCTGATAAAATTTGAGGTAGCCATTTTGCTAAAAATAGTTCAATGATCATATAACAAAGACTCCTTTACGTATGGCCATTTCGTTAAAAATCGTTAAAAGGTCAGATAAGGAAAACTGCTGTGTCGACGCAACCCCCCAGGTCTCGGAGCAGGCATTGTATGTATTGATCTGGGTCATATATGGTTCTTATGGAAGGTATGCTCGTGTAAACTTCGGAAAGGGCTCATTTGATGGGAAATTTAAAATTCTAGTTCACGTTTAGAATCAAAAGATATGGGAGCAACTACCCCCCCCCCCCCCCCCCCATGCCCTTTTTCCTCAAATCCATCCGATAAGAACTTTGAGATAGCCATTTTTTTAAAATAGTTCAAAGATAATATAATGAAAAGTCCGGGGTCGACACGACCCCCAGGGCCCAGAGGCAGGCGTTGTAAGTAATGCTCTGGGGGTATATATAGTTCTAATTGAAGGGATGTTCGTATAAACTTCTGAGAGGGCGCATATGATTGGAAATTGAAAGTTCTCGTTCACCTTTTAAGAGTCGAAAGAGATCGGAGGGCAACTAGCCCCCCCTCTCCACGCCCTATTTTCCTCAATCCCCTCCGATAAGAACTTTGAGAGAGCCTCTTTTTTTCAGAATGGTTGAAAGATCATATAATGAAAACTCCGGGGTCGACACAATCCTTCAGGGCCAGGGATAGGCGTTGTAAGTTATGCCTGGGGGCATATATAGCTGTTGTGGAAGGTATGCTTGTACAAACTACAGAGACGGTTCACTTGATTGGAAATTGAAAGTTCTAGTTCAGTTGTTAAGAGTAAAAAGAGATCAGAGGGCTACAATCCCCCCACACCGTTTCCCCCCCCCCAAATATATCCGATAAAAATTTTGAGATAGCCATTTTTTTAAAAATAGTTCAAAGGTCAGATAAAAAAAACTCTGGTGTCAACACAACCACCCAGTGTCCGGGGCTAGGCTTTGCAAGCTAGGCCCTTGGAGGATATATGGTTCTTACGGAAGGGATGCTCGTATAAATTACAGAAAGGGCTGATTTGAATGTAAATTGAAAGTTGTAGATCAATTTTTAAGAGTCAAAAGAGATCGGAGGGCCCCTAGCCCCCCACGCTCTTTTTCCCCAAACCAATCCGATACAAATTTTGAGATAGCCATTTTTTTTAAAAATAGTTCAGAGGACAGACAACAAAAAGTCCGGTTTCGACACAACCCCCAGGGCTTGGGGGGCAGGCATTGTAAGCTATGTCCTGGAGCCGTATATGGTTCTTATGAAAGAGATGCTCGTATACACTTCAGAGAGGGCTCATTTGAGTGGAAATTAAAAGTACTAGTTCATTTTCTCAGAGTAAAAAAAGATCGAAGGGCAACTGGTCCCTCCCGCCCTCCACGCCTTTGGGTTTATTGGATGGATAAACCCATCCGATAAAAATTTGAGGTGACCATTTTGTTAAAAATAGTTCACACATGAAATATTAAAACTCTGGGGTCAACACAGCCCCCCCCCCCCAGGGCCCAGGGACAGACGTTTTAAGTTATACTCTGAGGATATATGTGGTTCTTATACAAGGGATGCTCGGATAAACTTCAGAGAGGGCTTATTTGATTGAAAATAGAAAGTTACAGTTCACTTTTAAAGAGTCAAAAGAGACCGAAGGGCAATTAGCCCCCCCCCATGTCTTTTTTCCAAAAACCCATCCGATACAAATTTTGAGATAGCAATTTTGTTAAAAATAGTTCAAACATCAGATAATAAACACTCCGAGGTTGACACAAACCCATTTTTTCACTTTCATATGGTTAGTTTGAAACCAGTTTCGATACTTTGATGAACATTTGATTTTTTTTTTAACTTTGATTTTGAAATAAGGAATTTTTAAAAATTTGAAACATTTTACAACCAAAAACGAACATAAAATAATTTAAAAAAATTTCCGAAAAATAAGGTTTTCAAAGAAAAGTAAAGGGAATTTTAAACTTAAGCTCAGCAGATACAAATACCTGTCTAAATTCAAACTTAAAACGACCAGAAATTACTACTAAAGAATAAATGAAACCCAAAACTAACAGAAATTAAATAAACAATCAAAGCAAAAAACATACAACACGTAATAATATAAATAAATAAATAGATCTTAAAGCGAGTAATGCTCAGAAGCGCCGATGACGCAGTAGGCTAGAGACTTTTACAGTGAGAGAAGGAGGTGATACCCAAACTCGTTTGTAGTGATTTTTGTTCGTTTCAAGCTTGATTTGCATATTCAGTTTAATTTTCACTAATTTTAAGATTTATTTATTCATTTACATTAATATCTATTGTATGTTTGTTTGCTTTGATTATTGATTTAATTTCTGTTCGTTTTAATTTTCATTTATTCTTCAATAGGAATTTTTTTTTGTTATAAGCTTGATTTTCATATTCTATCTAAGCATTACTCGCTTTAAGATCTATTTATTCATTCATATTATTACATGTTGTATATTTCTGGCTATGATTGTTTATTTAATTTCCGTTGGTTTTGGGTTTCATTTATTCTTTAATAATAATTTTTGGTCGTTTTGAGTTTGAATTTTAACAGGTATTTTTATCTGCTGAGCTTAAGCTTAAAATGGCCTTTACTTTTCTTCGAAAAACTTATTTTTCGGAAAGTTTTTTTTAATTAATAAGCAAATAAAGATTATTCTTTTCCTGATTATAGGTATTACTGCTTGTATTGTACTTGAATTTAATAAATGATAGCCATTTTTGTTACAGAGTATTTTTGAAAAAGGAATTGCACAACACATTTTCATGTGTAAAGATATTTCAAGGTGAAAGCTATGACTTATTAAAGCAAAGAAGAAGAAGAAAAACAATATTGGCAAAGAATAAGACAAACATCTTCAATCAGTGTCAAAAGAAGAATCTCTTTCACTACATAGAGAAGCAAAAGTAAAAATCAAAAATGTGACTTTTAATGAAATGTTGAAAAGTCAAGCCCTTACAAAGAAGCGCTTCCCTACATCACTCAAACTTTCTTTCTTTTTCGTATTTTGGAGAAAGATGAATGAAAAAATCCTGATAAAAAAGGACCATTAAATATAACCAGTAATTGTGCAAAATTAAATTATCAGTTTCCTCAACAATCCATCATACATCGGAGCTAAGATATTGGGGCAGCAGTAGCATAATAAATCAATTTTCCACTTGTCACTCAAGTTCAGCTGTTTTTGGCAAATTAAGATTGTTCACTCTTTCCCAATTAAATTCCTTAGAGCAGACGTCTGCATGATTTAAAATCAAATAAAAAAGAAGGGAGAGGTTACTTATACGCTCATACATTTGATATTATTGTGAATGTCAATGTATGTGACGTTAACAGGCAACAATGTTTATGAGCTTTGTGCTAAATGAACTCAGAATCCCATTTAGTGTTTTCCAATCGAGTTAGTTGAATTCTTAATTACGGATATATACTTTAAGATCGTGATTCCCAAAGAAGAACGCAGGCCCCGCCTGTGGAGTTTGACAACATTTTGGTGGATCAAGGGTAGTATTTGCGCCTTTCGATTGAATATAGGCCCTACTTTAGAACCTTAATTTTGAGAAAAATTTTTTCATGTGAATGAAGTCACATTTCAAGAGCAAAAAAGATTCGTGATAGTATTGCGATGACTTTGTACGTTAATAGCGACAAAGACCACACTGCCTTTCCATCACAAACAACAAAAACACGAAGAACAATATGGAATTCTTTTTGTTAGACAGTGAAGATAATTTGAATGAATATTTCGGTCCTATGTCCAAGGGTCTAAGACTGTGTCCATAGACTATGTCCAAGACTCACAACAACGTGCGACCAATCAAACCAAATAGCAAAATCTTTCAAAGCAGTCCCAGTATCCTTAATTTAGCGAAGATCAACCAGGACTGACAAAAAGTTAGGTAAAACAGGGCAATTCAATGAGATGAAAGAAAAATAATTTAAAAACACGTTCTCATTGATTCTCCTTGTTTTACCTCACTTTTAATTATTCCTGGTTGAACTTCGCTGAAGTAAGGATGCTGGGACTGCTTTGAAAAATTGTGCTGTTTGGTTTAATTGGTCGCATGTTGTTGTGAGTCTTTTTTCTTTTATATATATTTTTCTTGCTGAGGACGGCCCTTGGACATAGGGCCGAAATATTCATTTAAATTATCTTCACCGTCTTACAAAAAGAATTCCCTATTGTTCTTTGTGTTTTTGTTGTTTAAGTTATACGTTGTATAAAAGGTGTTGTATTCAGAAAATATTTTTTTCATTAATATAAAATATGGGTAGAGGATGACAAAAAAAGATATTCGTAGATATGGGTAGAGGATGACAAAAAAGACTAAATAATGGCCTTTTAAGTGTCCTTCATGTGAATACAGGTAAAATTTTGAATAGCAAAATTTACATCGCCAAGAATATGGCTTTCTCCTGTGTTTAATAAAATAAATAAATACCTAGGTGGGGTATGGCCCAAAATCGGTTGGAAAACATTGTTTTATGGTATGAAATTTAGTATTGTTTAAAAATTAATTGGTATCCTGGCCGTGCAACAAAATCGTGCAACAAAATCTGCTATCCTGCTCGACAGTTGTCCTTCTACAACAAATTGGTGTCTGCGAAGGCGATACGGAACCTTAAAGAATCCCTGAAAGAGTATGGGTAAATTATAAGAATGGAAACTGGTACAAGTGTCGGCAAAAAATATCAATGCCATCTAGCGTTTGGCGACACTAGGCATTTTTTCAAGCTTTGTAATCGTTTTTCTCTCAGGAACTGAGATCAGACGCTTGTTGCTACACTAACTTTACCAACTAAAAAAATTAACTTAATTATTCTTATTGTTATGTTGAAAAATACCAAGTGTTGCCAAACGCTAGATGGCACTGAGGTTTTTTTGCCGACACTAGCGAAAGTTTTTTATTTTGTAAGTAATCCATACTATTTGGATCACTCTATCTCGTCTATTAGAAATGTTTTTAGTAAGTGTGACCAAATTACTTAAAATTAATTGGATGGTCTTACCATAACTTGTAGGGCTTGGATAAGGGATCCAAGTAAACAACAGAAAACAAACAGCTGATATCTACTTGTCCAGAAATCTTAGAAAACCCATTGAACTTCTCGTGTTTCATGCTGTGCTGGAGGTAGAGATAAATTGTTCATTTTGAAGTTCAGGAAAGGACAGTCCCTAAAAATATAATGGCATACCTGCTAGGACATCATTAAAATCAGCTAAAAGGAATTGTCAATTTAGAAATTTCGCCACTTTGATTATCGATAGCTCTAGATGATGGCTAGTCACCGGTGGGAATTCACTAACGAGCCCTTTATTCTTGTGATGGTAGACCGACGTTGACCGAACCATGGCCTTGACAACCGGGCCATGGCAGCAAATAAAATAATATAATAGTTAGTACTATTAATAGGCTATATTACTGAATATTTCAACAACATAAATATAAAAAAAATACATATTCATTGATATTCCTAACACTCACCCTGTATTTAACAACAGTCCTTGACATAAGCGTTATAAGGAAGGGTTTTTGTGGCAAATTTCCATTTGTAACAAAAAAATAAATGAAAGAAAGTGGCTTCAATTCTTCCTTCAGTCAATCAATCAACGAGTTTAGATAGCAAAAATTTTGGCTAAAGTAATCACGTACCCATCCCTCACAAAAATTCACAGCCTGGTAAAACAGCTTGGACGAGGGACAAGTGCATAGAAGTATCAACTTACGGTTATTTAAGGGGGGTAAATATATTTTTATAATTAGGGGGAGGGGGTAAGTTAATTTTTTTATTTTTCAAATGAAAATAAAAAGCAGATTATTAGTAGTATAGTATCTCTAACTACTGGACGTACACCAGATATGGACTAGATCTTGCCAGCACTACAGACTGTACACCTTATTTGGGCACTAAATCTAGATAATCACACCCATATATGTGAACTACAGGTTGAACAATCCAATTTGGATCATGGACCTACTTAGAGACAGGTATGCGAATTTCTGTCAGAATTTGATTAACATATATTCAACCGTCACAAGTCAAATTGATCAAAGTAGAGAAAAGCAAAAAAAAATTAAGTAAACAATTTTATTTGATTTCAAATTGGACTAATATAATTTACGATATAAAATAATTTTTATCATTGGAGTAGGCATAAAGTGAAAACCAGTAAAGCCGTATACATTTTGGGCAATGATACGACTGCCCTTAATCATCAATGACCCAATTTCCAAGGGCCCAGTTTCCCACAATGCCCTTCCCCCAACTTTTCCCACCCTTTTTCTGTACTTATTTTTTTAATTTTTTAAAACATTTTTTAACTTTTTTAACATAGAAAATTTTTTAATCTTCTTATGTCCTAAAAAGACATGAAATATACTTACAACAAAAAATCACATTTATTATTTTCTAAACACAAAATAAGAACGATATAGATATGTTAGTAGTGATTTTCACTATTAGAAAAATAATGTTTGTAGTAGCACTTTTCTTTTTTTTCGACTGATTTCCGTTCATCCGTTCAGCGAACATCCGTTCAGACACATTTGCA
>JAQQPU010026226.1:0-11617 GCA_029168905.1 Artemia sp. Kazakhstan ARC1039 | reverse complement strand
ACATGGACACCTACATGTCCAAATATAAATCCTATTGCATACCTTCATATTTCCTGGAGCATATTCAACATGTTGACAATACCCTAATTATTGTTAATAGCAGTCCGTCGAGTGTAAAGACGGGGCATTGGTTATGCACCTTTCAAACAAGAAGCAATATAGAATTTTTCGATCCGCATTATTGAAAATTTAAAATGTATTATTGAAAATCGGGCGCGGGTACAAGATTTACCAAGAAAAGCTGTGGTTTTCAAGCCCTATTATGTTTTATTTTTCGAAGTCGTGGACATTTTTACATGGACTTTATCAAGATTTATGCTGACAATCCTTGATTGAACGACTTTTTAGTTGAAAATACTGTTTCTTACCTCTATAATATAGATTTCAGCGCCCTAAAAGTGAAATGCTTTAAGAATGTATGTGTGGTAAACCCTTTCTAATTAAGTACATTTGGAATTTAGTAAAAATATATTAAGACGCAAATACAAAGTTTCGAAATATCACTTTTTTTATTAAGATAAGGAACAAATCCTGCCAAATTTCTTCTTAACCGGAAATTGAGAAATTACCACTTCCTAGCTATTGCGTGGGTTGGGTCAAGGAAGATGTGGTTGATAAAAATGTATAAAAGATACATTTTATGGGAAGGGGCGGACTGATACTAGCTTTATGCCGGACTGACCTCTGGTACGTTGTTTTAGAAATACCTTGGAATCTTGTCGGATTATTGTAAGTGTCTAAGTATCCTATTATATATTTTTGTAGTTTTCCGAGGCTTGTGGTCTACTTGGGACAGCCAGTCCCAGTAGAAAATATATATCTGGTATTATTATAGGTTAATTGAATAAAAGTATTGTGTTATAGCCAACCTCTCCTCGCCCCTCTACCTTTAGCCCCTCGAACATAACCAGCTGGTACGCATCATTAGTCTGGTCATATCCTAAGGCACGCTACCAAAGTTTAATTACCTTAGGGCGATAGTTTGTCTCCCCTATAAAGGGAGAAATAAAGGCATCTGCGACTACACCACTGAAATACCATAAATACACCTTACCACAACTGGTGGCATTTCGGGTAAATTGGGTCGAGGGGGCTAGATAAAAATAGTGGATTCAAATAAAATGGCTTTACCAGAGGAAAAAATGACTTCCCTATCAACGGTACTTCAAATTGCAAAAATTATACCCGAATACGCAGGAATTTCAGATGTAGATGAGTTTATCGAAAAATTAAACATTTTTGACGAACTAACTGAATTGTTTGAGGATAAGGTCAAAGATCAATGCGTTGCAGCCAAATTAAAGGGAAGCGCCCTTAAGCATTTTGAGGCAATTAAGGAAAAATAGCCCAAGGACATCCGTTCTCTAATTGAATCTTTTAAAACAAGATTCATAGAGACAAGCATCTCCGAGAGGCTAAGATCAGAGGTAGTGACATTCAATACCTCAACTAGTATCAGGAAATATGCCGACAAAATTTGTAGATCTGTATGCTTACAATTAGAAAAAGGCGGAAATGACAAGGCAGTACAGAATGTAAAATTTCATACGTTTACCCAAGGGTTACCAAAAAAGCTATTCAGACTAATATTATCATGGAAACCTGAAAATTTAGAGCAGGCTATAATACTAGTCGAAACAGAGGTAAAAATTGACGAGGCTATGAAAAAGTTTGATCAGATGTCAATAAATAACACAGGAGCCCAAGAAAGTATAAAATATGAAAGGGGACAGAAGCGGGTGAACTTCGAGGAGCCAAATCGTGAACCAAAAAGGAGCGACAGAGGCCGAGGGTTGCCGTCTAGGGAAATAGCTGACAGATTCCACGACATTGAAAGATTAGCAGCTAATAACTATAGAAAATATGGGCACCCTCCCCCACCAAAGACAGATAGTTGGGGAACCAACAGTGATAGATCAAAAATATTTAGAAGTAACCAGGAAAAAACAAACAATTTAAGAGAAACTTTAATTGCTATTATAGTGGCAAACCAAATCTCTATGTAGCAGATTGCTGGCATAGAATACGCAAAGAAGGCCTGACGTACAAGACAAGACATCAGTTCAGAACGCAGGGGGGCAGAAATTTAGGAAGGCAGGGAACAAATAATACTTGGCAAACACCTAGTAATATTCCTGAATTTAGGCCCAGAAGGCAAACGGTTAACAATACCCAGGGTCGAAGTAGCAAAGCTGAAGAAAACTGGGATAATCCAGAAACTTTTGGCCGAACAGTTGGCATTTAAACGGGGAAACCAGCCTGTAAGGGTCGACAGAGCTGTTTCCTTACAAAGACCACTATATAGTTTAGAATGTTGTGATACAAATGCAAATAATAATAGTCTACCGATTTTGCGTTGTTTTAAAATTGAGTATTTTCAAAATTTACGATGTTTACTAGATACGGGTGCATCTAAATCATTAATTCGAGACGAAATTTTTAAGAGGTTTCCTCCTAGTGTCAAAAATCACGTAAGCAGATGCCAGAATATTCTGACATCAGTGACAGGGCAGAGGCTGACAATTTTGGGAGAATGTCCATTAAAATTTAGCACAGAGGATAAAGAAATAACAGTAACAGTGATAATATGCAAGCAGCTACCATTCCCTTGTATTATAGGAGTAGATGCCGTCAGGAAATATGGGATCGTATGGGATCCCATATCTGATACAATAACCATAAACCAGGCAAATGAAACTAGTAGCCAAATTTGCGTAACAACAGATAAAGAGAGTGACATTTCGAATTATAACCTGAAAATAAGCGGGAAAATCAAAATAGAAGGAAGAACAACAGCTCAAGTTCTAGCGACATTAAATGCAAAAGAAGGAAAGGTTAGAGCAATGACCGCCATGATAGGAGGATACACCCTCGAAGAATATCCCCTGATTTTCGTGGAAAATCAAGTTATTAAATTTGAAAATGGTATCACATACTTAAAACTATAAAATCTAAGTAATAATAAAGTAAAACTGAACCAAATAGAACTTGGGTCAGTGGAAAGGATTTCAGAAATAAAATCTCTAAACAGTCCAGAATTAAGCGTAAATTTCTCTAGCCACGAAAAAAAAATATTCTTTGGGAATTTAAATGGACTTTAGCAAGACACAAAGCGAATTACGGTTTAACTCACTTAATCACGCACAAAATATTAACATAGGGCTTTCCAATTAAAAAGTCACCGTATAAAATATCTTATCATTTAAAACCATGGCTGAAAAGCCAAATAAAGGAAATGGAAGGTCAGGGAATAATTAAAGAAAGTGTTAGCGATTGGTGTTTCCCACTAGTAATAGTAAAAAAAACAGATAACACCTGGAGATTACGTATAGAGTTTAGAGCACTAAATCAAAGAATTGATACGATTTTAGATTTGCTGGGAGGTACAAAATATTACACTAGTTTTGACTTAATAGCAGGATATTGGCAAATCGCTTTAGATGAAGAAACAAAGCATAACGCTACAGTAATCTTAGACGATGGAAGAACATTAACATTTGAACGTAAGCCTTTTGGCTTATGATTTAGTCCAAATTGTTATAGTCGACTAATGAATTTGGTGTTAAAAGATAACGAACCAGGAAGGAAAAAAGATACCTTGGCTTATTTAGATGATGTAATTTTGTTTAATGAAAACCTGGAAGACCACTTGGTTGGACTTATAAAAATACTGGAAAAGTTTGAAAAAGCAGGCTTAAAATTAAAAGTTAAAAATAGTAAAAGTTAAAAATAGTAGTTTCAAAACTACTTTTTCTTGGACACCTGATAAACCAAGGTACTATTTCACCAAATCCAGAAAAATTTACAGCCATAGAAAATTTACAGCCTCCTAAAGATCAAAAAAGCTGCAGATCAGTTTGTGGTTTGTTAAGCTATTTCAGGCGATATATTAAAAATTATGCAACAATTGCACAACCTTTGACAAACATTTTGAAAAAAAATCAGGTAAATTCGAATGTCAAGCGGACGCAAAACAAGCGCTGGATGAAATAAAAAGGCAATTATTACAGGCACCAATACTTAAACTACCAGATTTGTCACAAGACTTCTGTTTACAAACAGATGCTTCGGGCTACGTTATTGGAGCCATACTATGAAACATAAATTCGGAAGGAGTAGAATCAATAGTCCAATACGCCAGCAGGTCACTGTCGGAGGCAGAGAGAAAATATTCGATAGTTGAAAGGTAATGCTTAGCAGTTGTCGTTTTTACAGAATATTTTCGACAATTTTTACTTGGAAAAAAATTATTTAACGCTTAGACCAAAAATCCCTAATTTGGCTAAATACGATGCAAAATACTTCAGCACGACTGACACGGTGGATACTACGTCTGCAAGCATGTTCATATACCCTAATATATTTAAAGGGCTGTAAAAAACATTTTACCAGACTATTTGTCACGAAAACCTGATACGGAAGGAAATTTGATAACAACCATACAGAACGAACCGGGATGATTAGAAATACTATCTAACGAAAATATTTCAAATCATCAGAATAAAGAGGATCTTTGTTTAGCGATGAAATCCTTTTTATGAAAAGGAACAGAACTGCCAGAGCACTTTAAACGTTTTTTGAAGGACTTAGATAATTTTGATCTTAATGAAAGTAATAATCTTTTGGTAAGATATCACAGACGATCGCAAGAATATAGAAAAAATGATTTAAAAATTTTTCCAGTAATTCCAAATTTGCTGGAAGGAGAAATTTTACAGATGGCACACGCAACGATTTGCTGTCACATGGGAGAAGCGAAAACTATGGGGAGGCTAAAAGGAAATTTTCATTTTCCAAAAATGTACTCAAAAGTAAAAGCTTTCATACAAAGCTGCCATTAATGTGCCAAACAAAAGTCGCCACAAAAGATCATTAGGGCTGAATTAGGTATCTACCCCACCCCTTCAGGGGTAGGAGAATTAATTTCAATAGACATTTGGGAACAGGAGGAAGTTTACCAGTTTCCAGGAAAGGAAACAGGTGTGTACTAACAGTAGTTGACCATTTTAACTCATACTTATACGCTTTTCCAATTAAAGACGAAAAGACAAAAACTATTGCGAAAGTTTTAGTCAACCGCCTCTTTTTGGAACACGGAATTTTTCCTAGAGTTTTACTTAGCGACAATGGGCCAAGTTTTAGAGCCAAATTATTAGACGAAATTACGGAATATCTGGGTGTGAAACGATGGTTGACATCGTCTTATATGGCAGCAGCTAATAGAAAGGTTGAACGCAAACATAGGGAATTAGTTTACATGCTTGGGATACATGCAAGAGAGGAAAATGAAAATTGGGATGAACATTTACCATTTGTAGTCTTTGCGGTAAATACGGCTTTTTCACGTTCCTTAAAAGAATGGCCATTTTTTGTACAACATCTCAGAGATCCCAGAATTTGTTTAGATGAAATATAAAATGATAGAATATATTACAACCTAGACCAATATAAGCAGGAAATGGTGATGCGAATGAAAAAAGCTGTGAAACAAGTTAAAGACAATCTGGAAGATGCAAAAACAGAACAAAAATAAAATATGACCGAACAAGCAAAAATAAGACAAATTACTGTTTAGGAGACTTGGTCTATGTATACAAAACCAACCTGGAAGGGACAAAAAAGTTAAAACTGAAATGGGATGGGCCCTACATGATTGTGAAAATTCTACCAAATAACTTATCATGTGTTCTAAAGCATCAGTATAATGAAAAAGAAGAAGTAGAACACCATAATAGAATGATAAAAGGATTTTTTTCAAAACCTTGGAAATCAGAGCCTATTCCTTCAGACGCAGAAATAGAGGAAACAATTTCACCAGTATATATCAGAAGACCATATGAATTTTATGACCTTTTTAACGACCGCAAAGGTTGGGAGGAGTGGAAGTAGTATTTAGCCCAGTCTTGGCTATAAACTCTCCACAACAAACAAGAGAAAAAGGAAAATATTCGATGCTCATCGAATACTAGCGATGAAGAGCCTCAAACACAGCCTAATGGTTTAAAACGTGATAAACCAAAGGTAAAATCCAAAGAGGAAGAAAAATTGGAAGGAACCAATGAATTATCTGATTTTCATACATTAGACTCACCTAGAGTCTTAACACAAAAATTGCTTTTGGGACGAACGCCATCTACCAGACGCGAGCTAACAGAATGTGACACCGTTAATTCTTCTACTGAAATAGATATAGCTAAACCTGGGCCATCGTTAAGAAAACCCTCCTTAAGAGAGAAATTATGGAGAAAAGTAAAGAAACCAGAAGGACAACCACAAGTTCCTTCTTCAGCAGCACAAGTAGCTAAATCACTTATGAAAAAGGCCAAACGTCATGAGAAACAAAGATTAAATATATTTGACGAAACAACAAAACCGCGCTCGAATTCAGAACCTTGTGAACCACTCTATAGAGACCACGGAAAAACTTGCAAATATTATAAGAAAGATAAACAAAAATTTGGAATCCAAAATTCAGACAAGGAGACAAAGAAATGGAGGACAAGCGTGGCCCCCAGCCGATTAATATTTGAATAAAATAATGATAACGGAAAAAAAATAAATAAAAATAAAACGAGTAACGAGCCTCTAAAGAAAAATCTATATTTTTCTTCCTTTAATTGGTATGTAAATAATATAAATTCTCGTCATTCTCGTCAGTAAAAATTATTAATGTCACGTAGAAAAGAAACTAAAAAAAATAGCCTAAAGACTCGTAAGTTCCCAGAAACGAAATAAGCTCAGATCTAAAGTGACATAATAGCTTCCTGCAAAAATTTTGTCTCCGGGACGGAATAAAACTTTGCGAATGGCGTACTGACAAGACTTATCAGAAAGAATTACGTTTCATAAAAGAAATTAAGTAAGGCCACGTAACTTTTAAATGGGTGTAGCGAAACTAATTGAATTATACATAATTTAGAATCAGCATTAAAAGGCGATTCTTTTGATATGTATATTAAAAAAAAAAATTTGGGGATTATTCAAAAAAAGAGGGTACTCTACTGAAATAGGGTCATTGGAAGCTAGCAAATTTGGAGTGAGCTCAATCACTTCTGGTCTCTCGTTGTTAAGTGAATGCAAAGCATCTACTAACCTTTGACTCTCTGAGGTGGCACTTCGGTCGAATTTAGAAAAAAAAATGTTTTTGAAGAATTTTAAAATAATTATAATGGCAAAGACGGCAAGAGTTACATTAAGTGCGCACTACATGTACAAGCTAGCTGTAATCTTATCATAATTAGTTATAGTATGATATAATAGAAAAAATTTTATTATTGGTTACACAAGATGAAAAGGAAAAAAATTGAAAGACAATAATTAAGCACTATAAAGTTTTAAGCGAAACTTAGAATAAGCTTAGAAAGCAAAAAAGTGCTAGGTAAAAGAAACGAAAAGCAATATAAAAATAAATTATAACCTAAAAACTTACCAGGAGTTAAAAGTCAACGACAATTCCATTAAAAATAACCAATAAATCTCATCATCACAAGCAATCCACAGTAGTTTATCTGAGAAAGCGAATTAGCATAGGAGATCCCTAGTTTAAACAATTGGCTTTCACCTGTGCCAACCCAAACACCCAAATCCCAAGCCGTTGAACCCTAACAGAAACTAAACGTATCCTCTTTTTCTTTGAAAATAAAATATAACATTACACAACAAAAAAACTTGCAGTAATGAACAGAAATTCATTCATACAACGTTCCCAGATTTAAGCTTATAAATAAACCACAGATAGTTGAAATCGTATTCAAAGCTATGTAGCCTTGCAAAGAGAATTGTTGTCTCTCTTTGGCAAAGAAAATAAGATTGTAATTAAAACTAAAATAAAATCTTTAACCAGCATGTCGTAAAAATTGCATTTTTATGAAGAAATGAGAACTAGAAAATGCGGGGCGAAACTCAATTAAAAATGTTCTAAAAATCAGCTGAAAAAATACAGTACTTTTCTAACACATCACTTTTGGACAGACAAATTTAAATAATGTAAAAAAATACAGGTTGCGAAATTAGAACCCCCCCCCCCCCTCTTACAAAAAAGGAGATAATGAATTTGACCATAGAAGGGCAATCAGCATAAAAACTTGTTAAGGCTATTGAAAAAAACATTAAACATATAAATAAAGGCTTAAAAAAGACCTATATTACTCAAAAGTGGAAAAGGACTTGAAAAAACCCTTAGGCTTCATTGAAGTAAATAATAAAAAAAGAGAAGGGTCCAAGTTCAAAATAAAGCCAGACAAAATTAAAGGAGAAGAAACAGAATGGAGTCAGTTAAACTCTGTTATACGCACATATTGAACTGACCGAATGAGACTAGTATGAAAATTATACTAAATAGGAACAAAATAGGTAGCATTAATACTACGGAGCCACCGTTACAGTGGTTAACTTGGGCCGAGATTAATAGAAATATTGGACAAATGCTCCAAGTAGACAGGAAAAAATTTTGCTCTCTTATGTGGGAGTTGTTTTCGAAAAAAATGACTAGCATGGCATAGAAAATTAAAAGCAAGGCAAATAATAGCCTTAAGAACCTAAGTTGAAGTCGAAACCTAAGACAAGACCACTAAAAGTTGGGAAGTTAAAGTGAAAATAATCATTGTCACTTGTATGTCTAAAAATAAATTACTGTGACCCAAGAAGGCACGGTATTTTTCTGCAGAAGGGCCACTTTTCTGATAAAAGAATAGCCCAAGAGGAAACTGTGGCCACAAATAAAAAAAAGTGCGGCAATACTATAAATCATTGATTATTGTGTGTGCAGGTTCTTAATAGTCCTTTTAGCTGTAGCCCATGACAAGAGGACCTGGAAACGTTATAAGGAGCTACTAGAAGGCAGCCCTGGTAAGCAAACCTTCAGAGTACAGGCAAGGGTCAATTGATAATGGCATAACAGGTATAAGGTGAACAACTAAAATTTTTAACTTATCAGATCTAAGCTGTAAATGAAGCCTTATCGCAAAAGGACATTAAAGCTAAAAAAAAAGAGATAATAGACAATTATGTTTTTTTTAACTGTCTAAATCACCTGAAAATTCAAAAAAAAAATTAAATGCTCAAAAGTTTGAATAAACAAACAGGCACATAGTAACCTAATGACATTTAATGACACAAGGGGTTCGAAATAGAACCAAAGTTGTAAAACAAAGATAAGAAAATATATATGGTCGTATATGGAAAAGTTATTTAGTTGTATTAATGTAATTGGGAAAATATATACAGTTATAAACGTATTTTTTTTATTTATTGATCCACATAACGGTAAGCTAAAAAGCTTGTCGTACTAATACAATATATAATAAAATGAAAGGCAACACAAAGGTCTAAACTGAAAAGGCACTTTTGTAAAACTGGCTATCAACCAACATATTCTTAAACGATTCAGTCTGTGACCCTATTAACAAATGAATTGTGTCCGAATTTCCTGTGTGTTCTTGGTGGGTAAATTTTATAAGGATGCTGTCGTGTCAAGTGGTAGTGGCTGAATTCGAAAAATTTTCCTACCTCAATATTGTCCACGCCTTTGATTATTTTGAATGTGTTTATGAGGTCGGTACGGCGACGTCGGAAATGCAGTGAAGGAAGTTGGAGCCTAGTTAGTCTTTGTGCGTAAGGAAGGTGTTTTAAATAAGGGATCCTTTTTGTCGCCCGCCTCTGAATCTTTTCAACTCGGTGCTCGTCTGTTACATTCAGAGGAAACCAAACAGAAGTATTATATTCAACAACTGGCCGAACAACTGATTTATAAAGTAACATAAAATTCTTAATATTAAGCTTCCTGAAATTCTGTTTTAAAGTGAGGAGTTGGCAATTTGCATTTCTTACTACAGTCGAAACATGTCTATCAAATTTTAAATGTGTATCAAAGTGAACACCGAGGTCGCGTACAAATTCTTCTGACGGTATCTGTGAGCCAGATAGGGAGTATGCACTGCTGGGCTGATTTTTATTCCCGTATTGAAGCACTGCACATATTGATGCATTTACAAACATCGAATTAGACTCGCACCATCGTGTTATTGAATCAAGATCTTCTTGAAGCAAAGGCTCATCATCGGTAGTTAGTATTGTTGGGTAAATTTTAGCATCATCAGCAAACAACTTCACTGACGAATGACGAACACAAGATGGTAAATCATTGATGAAAATACAGAAGAGTATAGGGCCCAAGCAACTATTCTGGGGTACCCCACTCAGGACATCAATTGATTGAGATGCTGCTTCACCGACAACTACCTGTTGAGACCTACCACGCAAATAATCAGCAATCCAATCAACAGTTCTTACACCAATATTATAGAGTCGACATTTTCCAACTAGTTGTGACATTGAAACTTTGTCAAAAGCTTTGGCAAAGTCTATGTAAATGCAATCAAACGGTATACCAAGATCAGCATAATGCTGAAAATCAACAATAACTTCCAGAAGTTGAGTGTTGCAAGACCTTCTCTTACGAAAACCATGCTGGGCAGGATTCCAAAGATTATTTTCATCAAAATAAGTTTGGATTCTTGCAAGAGTCAGCTTTTCCATAACCCAGCAAAATATAGATGTGATGGAGATCGGACGGTAATTTTTAAAATCTGATTTTAGACCGGCTTTGTGTAGGGGTTTAACCATTGCTTTCTTCCATCCTGAGGGACAGGAACCTGTCACCAAGGACTGATTGTACAGAAACGTAAGCGTTTGTGCAATTACATCAGTAATTTGTATTATCATAGTGTTAGGAAATCCATCTATATCTGGGGACTTAGATGTATCAACCTTTTTAAGTATTTGATGAACCTCTGCAACACTAAAGTCTATATCATTACATGATAAAGTCCCACTTTGTATTCCCTGAACTAAATCTTGGTCATGATGTGTCTGGTTAGGTATAACAAAAACTAATGCAAAAGTTTCATTAAATATGCATGCTTTATCAAAATCGTCATCAATTTTTTGTTGTGTAACCTGATGCGTGAATGTGCAGTTACTCGGTGAAAAAGTTCGGCTTGTTTCTTTTATAAATATGAAATTTCTATCGTAAAAAAAATTAAATATAGAAATGTAAATAGCAAAGTCATGTTATATGAACTATTTCCAAGCCCTTATATGGAGGCTAATCACAGTTCTCAATTATAGTGTATAAATCTATTAGTTAGGGAAGATTTTTTTTATATTTTAAATTGCAGTTAAGACTTATCAGATAAAAGTCTTGACGGGCTTATTTAAAAGTTGTAAAAGGAATAAATATTGCAGCGATTAAATAAATTATTAGGGTACATAATTATTATTTGTTTTTAACAATTAAGTTATGTATAAACATAACTTCTGTTAATATGTATAGATGCATAACCTAAACTATCCATGTAAATATAGTGAATTAATATGTAGATTATTTGTGTTTTATATTTTTATATCATTCAAGAAGTATTCTACATTAATCCTTTATAAGCAATTAACAAAACACTAATTGGAAATAATTCCAATGCTAGTCTATACCGTGTTTAATTTTTTTAAATGCTTTAAGTTTTAACCAGTAGTTAAATATCCTATCTAGTTTTGCGAATTAAAAAAAATACTTGTGTAAGTTATTACACAATGCTTGTATATATATATATATATATATATA
>JAQQPU010026224.1:0-11617 GCA_029168905.1 Artemia sp. Kazakhstan ARC1039 | reverse complement strand
TGACGAGCGGTTGGTTCCTAGTTTACCTGTAAGAGTACGTGAGGATTTATTTCAGGAGATGCCCCCTTTGATTGATATATCAATAAATGATGAAGACGGGGTTCAATTACTTGAACCGGAGGTTGAATGTATACCATCCCCTCTGGTAGACATAGTGGTGGTGGATGATGATGATGATGATTGTGATGTTTTATATTTGAAAAGCGTTATATTCATCGATTTGTCAAATGAATAAAAATATTTAGAAGAATCATTTATTTTTTGTTATCTTTGATAGAAAACTTGGTTGTGGACTGATAATACTCTATGGGTGATTTAATCAAACTGAACAATTCATGTACAGAAGTCTCTGCTGGTATCCTCACTCTATATATATATCTAGTATATGAAAATTAAAATAGTACAAACAAATTTATTGTACGATTACAATATAAAACTCATTATACATATCAATAATTAGATTTAACGGTAAATCATATATGGGAACTCTTCCACATTGGTTTCCGTTGTTTAAAATCCTTTTCGTAGAATGACCTCTTATGTTGTCTCTTAAAGGGACACCTTTTCTCTTCTCTTAGAGCATAATCATCATAATAATCTGAGTTATATCTTGCACTATATACATTTTTCTTTGGGTTTTCACTGCTGTCTTTTACACTATAGAGAAAGCCCTCTTTTACTAGTCTCTTCTTTTGGTCCTCCTTTTCTAACATATCAATCCTTCTTTTATCTGAGCTTACTTGCAATCGATATAAATTTCTCTCCATGTCACGTATAATTTTTCTTCTCGTTTCCTCCAGATTCTTCTCATCTGTCTCTGCCTCTATGCAGTCTAAACAATCAGTAGGTTCGTGTGAATGCTCAAAATCATGAAAATGCCCCTTACAAATAGAACAGATGCAATAGAAGGATATTTCTAACTCAACTTGTTCACTCATGTTATTACACTGCTCACTAAAAACTTAGTGAATTCTATTCACAGATTGATAAAACTATAGCAAAAATCCTTTCCTTATACTCCCTCCGCCGCTAATGTGTAAACAAAGTCCTCTGATTGGCTGAGAAGGGGGATCTAACTGTTACCTTGGAAACTCACAACATTTGCATTGAACAACAAATATTGGAAACACGTGTTCTCCCTAATGACTCTATCGCGTGCCCAAAACAACAACAACAACATTGACCCCATTAACCACGTGTTCTCTCTAATGACTCTATCGCGCGCCCAAAACAACAACAATAGCATTGACCCCATTAACCACGTGTTCTCCCTAATGACTCTATAGTCCATGAAAGTGACAAACTTCCTGTTTTTTCATTCTCACTGACAAAATCCATAAAACCATCAATAATCAACACACATAACCATCCATGAAAACAGACATAAATCGAGCAACACACATAACCAACCATGAAAACAGACATAAATGTCACAAAGTTCCTGTTTTTTCATTCTCACTGACAAAGTCCATAAAACCATCCATAAATCGACCTACACACATAACCATCCATAAACTATGTAAAAAAAGTTATAGGTGGCAGCAGGGGTGAGTGATCGCGCTGGTACCCCCATCTCTACTAATAAATACATCTGAAAACGAGTGAAACTTAAATTGAATATGCCAATCAAGCTTGAAACAAACAAAATTACTACAAACAAGATTTTGGGTATCGCCCCCTTGTCTCACTGTAAAAGTCTATGACTTACTGCATCATTGGTGCTTTTCTGAAAACCAATTTTATTTTTGTCTTTTGTGCTTAATATTGCAAATACACATGTAAAATTATTGTAAAATTTTGAACGGATGAGCTTACAGCAGCTAATATCATTTTATATCAAATATTCAGTTTAATTTAATAGTTCTTTCAAGAGTTGTTCAAGACGAATATAGTTTTACTAAAAACAAGACTTTGGATAATGCCCGCTTCTTTAACTGTAAATTAATTAAAAAAAACTTTTTCCACAAAATAAGATTTCAAAGAAAAGTAAAGAACTCCATTAAATAAAAAGTACCACAATAAAGTGCAAGTTTTGTTCTAGCGTGGGGAAGGCAAAGGGGTTTTGTGCCCAACTTATGTTAATTTCTGCTCGTTTTGAGTTTGACTCGGTTAATTATTGTAATTTCGGTTCGTTTTGGGTTTCATTTATTTATCAATGCTGCTTTGTGGTAGTTTCACGCTTGGTAGATTATTTGAATTTAGTTTTTCTCATTTTTTGTTTCATGGAGTTCTTTACTTTTCTTTGAAAAACTTATTTTGTGGAAAAACGTTTTTTTAATCAATTTCTGTTCGTTTTATATTGACATAGTCTTTTCAGGGGAAAAAAAAAAATTAAATCTTTTCGTTTTTTAAGACTTTATAGTTTCGCCTTCTATTTGTATGCCGGAGAAAAATTTTCAGCAATTTTTCAAAGCATACACCCTTTTAAAAATCTGGACAAAATAGCATCCTTCTGTTTAATTTAAATCATAACTTCTCTAGTTGACCTGTAATGTAAAACTATTAAACTATTATTACTTTGACTATTAAAAAGGGCACTAGCCACTCTAACTTCCAATCGAATGAGTCCCTTTCGAAGTTTTTGCGACGATTTTTTCGATACGAAGTGCCCGGGTATGGAGAAAAAAAACAAAAAAAAAACAAGACATTGTGCCCACATCGTTCTTTACTTAAGCAGCGTTAGCGCACTGCCTATGATAAAAACTAAAAGCCTACTGCGTCAATGGTGCTTCACTGAAAAAAAAAAATATATTACCAATATTTTCTTTTCTAAATCTTACAGTATAGAAAATAAAAACAAAATTAGAGTGAAATAAATTCCTGAGATGATGGATCTTTCAACAACTAATAATATTATATATCAAATATTCAACTTGATATTGCAAATACTTTCCAGGGCTGTTAAAGACGTATACAGCTTTTGCTAAAGTGCCAATGACGCAGTGGGTCTTAGACTTTACAATGAGAGAAGGATGCCATACCCAAACTCTTGTTTGTAGAGATTTTTGTTCGTTTCAAGCTTGATGTGCATATTCTATTTATATTAATTTCTATTGTTTATTTGTTTGCATTGATTGTTATTAAATTTATGTCCGTTTTAAGTTTCATTTATGCACCAATAGCAATTTTTTTTTTTTCATTTTAAGCTTGACTTTCATATTCAAGCTAAGTATTAATCGCTTTAAGATTTATTCATTCATTTATATTATTACTTGCATTTTTTCCCTACGACTGTTTATTTAATTTCGGCTCGTTTTGGGTTTTATTTAGTCTTTAATAGTAATTTCTGGTGTGAGCAAAATGAATGAAGTTTTAGAGGTTTTGCGAGTTCAGGGTGCTAGAATTGGTTTGAAAATTAATGTTATGAAGACTAAGTCACTAAGGCTAGGAATAAGTGAAAATGAAAAGGTGACGTTGGGTAATCAAAAGATTGATCAGGTGGGCAGCTTCACTTACCTTGGTAGTATTATTAGTAAAGATGGTGGGAGCAGTGAAGATGTTTAAAATAGAATAGCCAAGGCTCAGGGTGTTTTTTCACAGTTAAAAAAAGTCTGGAAGAATAGGAAGATAAGTCTGCAAACCAAGGGTTAGAATCTTAGAAGCTACAGTGATGACAGTGGTCAAATATGGCTCTGAAGCATGGGCGCTCCGAAAAGCGGATGAAGATTTGCTAGATGTTTTCCAGAGAAATTGCTTAAGGATTGTTCTGGGTACCCGGCTGACTGACCGTATTTCAAACAATAGGCTATACGGAAAATGTGGTTCAATACCGCTCTCTAGGGCTATAATGAAAGAAAGGTTGAGGTGGTTAGGGTACGTTGTGCGGATGAAGGATGACAGATTGCCGAAGATTGTTCTTTTCGGCCAACCACCTAGGGCTAAACGGAAAGCAGGTCGTCCCTGTCTGGTGTGGGAGGACGTCATAAAGAAAGACTTAAAGGAAATGGGAACTTCGTGGGCGGGTGTAAAAAGCGAGGCTTTGAATAGATTGGGGTGGAGGAGGATCGAGCGTAGCTGTGTTGGCCTCAGGCGGCTTGGTGCTGCGGTGAGTTGTTAGTAGCAGTAGTAGTAGTAATTTTGAGTTTGAATTTTAACAGGTATTTTTATCTGCTGAGCTTAAGTTTAAAATGGCTTTTACCTTTCTTTGAAAAATTTATTTTTCGGAAAGTTTTTATAAATAATTGTTGTTTGTTTTTGATTGCAAAAGTTTCAAGTTTTTGAAAATTCCTTATTTTAAAATCAAACTCTTGAAAAAAAAAAAATCAAATCTTCATCAAAGTATAAAAACTAGTATCAAAGTAAGAATGCTGAAGTGAAAAAAGTTTGCACCTTTGAAATAAGCCCCCGTTGAAGTTTATATGACGACCCCTTCCCTATGAACTGCGTCTGGGAGTGTGGGGGGAGGATAGCTACCCTCTGATGATTTTTTACTGTTAAAAAGTGAATTACAACTTTCAGTTTACTCTATTAAGTTAATGGGAGCATCCTTTCCATAACAACCATATTTGCCCCCAGGGCAAAACTTACAACACCAACCCACTTACCCTGGGGGACTGTGTTGACACCGGAGTTTTTGTTATATGAACTTTGAACTATTTAAACAAAATGTATATCTCAAAATTTTTATCTGATGCATTTAGGGCGTGGAGGGGTGGGAGGGCTAGTTACATTCCAATCTCTTTTTACTCGCAAAAAATGAACGAGAACTTTCAATTTCCAATCAAATGAGCCCTCTCCGAAGTTTTTACAAGCTTCATTTCTATAAAAACGATAAGTGCCCCCAGAGCATTACTTAGAACGCCTGCCTCCTGGCTATGGGGGTTGAGTCGACACAAGAGTTTTTGTTGTCTGACCTTTGAATTATCTTTAATCCAATAGCTATTTTAAAAATTTTATCGGATAGGCTTGAGGAAAAAAGGGCGTGTTGGGGCGGGAGGGGGGTAGTTGCCCTCACATATCTTTTGACTGTTGATAAGTGAGCTAGAACTTCCAATTTTCAATCAAATGAGCCCTTCTACTTTTCGATACGAAAAGTAGAAGGAATCTTCGATACGAATCCTTGCAAGGCTCTTAAACTGACTCCCAAAATCTACAACCGATGTGCACATTGTAGCTGATCGGTATGACGGAGTGTTCAGCCTTGTAAACATTTCCGGGAATCCTATTGTTATAAAAACAGTAGTGGATGTCATGAGCGGAGAGGAAATACAGTGACGAAGAGTTTTATCGTTACGAAGAGCATGGTGCTAGAAAACTGGGATATTTTGCTTATGCAGTCAGAGAGTAAGGCAAGACTTATTGAATGTATTTTTGAATTATGGAGTCATGTCTGTCTTTCTGAATTAAGATTTAGCATTTACCTCTCTGGTGGATTCAGTGATAGAATGAAGGTGCTAAAACTTGTCCCATCCAAAATGACTATAGATCCGAACCCAGACTACGAAGCGAACTTGTGCAGCACACATGAAGAAGCAGACACGCGTGTTGCTCTCCATGTTGCCGAATGCTACACAAATGGATGTTCTAAAGTAATTGTTGAAGCAAATGACACAGACATTGTTGTCATTTTGTTACAGAACTATCGTGAAATATTCCTCTGCAGGTGTGACCCAGGCTATGAACCTGAGCTCTGCATTTAGTTCCGTGACAAAGTCTTTCCGATCCATAAAATTGTGAATAGAACATCGTGGGCTGTTGTAGAGTCAATAGGGCTGCTACATTGCATTGGTGGATGTGATACGGTCAGTTTTTTCTTCTCGAATAGCAAAAAAACATTTGCTACATCTGCTGTTAAATCCCAGCTCATTCAAGAAATTGCTGATCTAACACAGAAAGTGAGGAGTGATATCAAAAATATCATTATGTACGAGCCCGAAATCTTGCGTATCTGTACAAAATTGACTGTATCGGTATATAGCAAAAAACAGTCCGAATCTGATTCTCTCAGTGATTTTTGAATTCATTTATTTCCCAGAAAAAAAAAAAACTTGAACAGCTTACCCCCAACAGATGGTTCTTTCGTATATCACGTCAAGAGAGCTATAGTTCAGTGGAGCATTATTCTTCAGGTTGTGATTGCTAAGCCCTATATCTTCAACCCACTTGAGTTTGGCTGGACCCATCACGACAATTTAGGAGTCAATCCAGTGACTTCAGCACTGACCCCCTGGCCTCCATCTGTCAACAAGGCTTCAACCTTTTGTTACTGTAAAACTGTGTGTGGTAAAAAGTGCCCTTGTTTGGGGATAAAGCCATGCGACATTCTTTGCGCATGTGGTGGGCGATGTGGTGCCGACAGCGACGATTCGGACGAGGATTAGCGGGATTTTTTTTGTGTGTTTGGGGAAAACCGTTGGGATGTGCGGGAATTGTATTTTGACAGGCTTTACCTGTAGCTTTACTTACAGTACTTACAGTACTTTAAGCATGTTACAGGTTTAAGCTTTCAGCTTCTGTCGAGCATGGTTCTTCCGTGTCCGTTTACTACCTTGCAAAGCTTCGTAGGTTGATTATAATCTGGATTTACAACTATATTTGTAAGAAAATCGGAGTTTATAGCAAATTAAATAGCATATAGCAACTAAAGTTTAAACACGATGACCAAGTTAACGCTACCGTTGGACTCGGCGTCAAAATGTGGCATAAAAACATGTCCTGCAATACCATTAATAAAAAAAAATTTAGGCCTACAAATAAGTTATTAGCCTATAAAAAACGAAGTTAAATTGGGTTGCGAAGTAAAGTTCATATTCGGATTTGGTGTTATATTCCAGCATAAAAGATGTGTCACATCATCATTTGGACAAATGTATTTTTGCATATATTTTTAGGCCTACACTTTTTCAAAATATTCTAGACGGCTTCACCGTACAGTTTAAGCTTTGAACTTTACGGCAATGTGAAGCTAAATACGAAAGGTAAATCCTGGACAAGAATGAACAACAAAAAATTATTAGAAAGATCCGAGATACGTGGTTTAGTTGAAAATGAACCTTTGAATTTTGAGATTTTCGGGGAGAACCATTTTAAGACCAAATTGAGATGTCGCACCACTAAATCGGAGTGGTACAACCTTAGAAAAAAAACAGTCTTTACACGTTTTATAGGCCGAAAAAGGGTGTTTTTTTTTTGCTTTTACAAGGTCAAGTCATGATCTCCAACTTTGCCCCCACCCATATTCAGATTCAACGTGGTTGATATGGTCGGAAACTATTGTCAAATTGACTTTGTCTTTCTGACCACCTCAACTCAGAAATAAACGAGATGCGCTTTAGTGGCTCCCGGACTAGAAATAGCCTACATCGCTAGTCCCGTTTACCGTGCCTTCTGTTCTTCAGTTCCTGCACTTTGCTGTATATTCGTGCCTCCTGCCTCTGGTATGCATTAAGTTACCAACTGCAAAACCTCTTACTTAATTAATTAAAAAAAATTTCCACAAAATAAGTTTTTCAAAGAAAAGTAAAGAACTCCATTAAACAAAAAATGAGCAAAAATAAAATCAAATATTCTACCAAGCGTGAAACTACCACAAATCAGCGTCGATAAATCAATGAAACCAAAAACGAACAGAAATTACAATAAATAACCGAGTCAAACTCAAAACGAGCAGAAATTAATATGAGTAGGGCTCAAAACCCCTATGCCTTCCCAAGGCCAGAACATAATTTGTACTTTATTTAAAAAAAAAATACAAATGAATGTGCATTGACAGTTTAATATACATATACTGATATTTAGTAATCAAAATGTTAATATTATTTGATTTATTAAAGTTTTAAAAGTAAAATTTCTTCAACTTTTTCAGTAAAGTGCAAATGATGTTCTGGCCTTGGGAAGGCATAGGGATTTTGAGCCCTACTCATGTTAATTTCTGCTCGTTTTGAGTTTGACTCGGTTATTTATTGTAATTTCTGTTCGTTTTGGGTTTCATTTATTTATCGATGCTGATTTGTGGTAAGTTTCACGCTTGGTAGATTATTTTATTTTTGCTCATTTTTGATTTAAGGGAGTTCTTTACTTTTCTTTGAAAAACTTATTTTGTGGAAAAAGTTTTTTTAAGTAATTTACAAGAAAAGGAAAGAAGAAGAAAATCTAGTAGAGGAAGAAGAAGAATTATTTTGTGTGACTAAGAATGTTTTCACCATTTTTTTTTTCGCTGCTAGGGTACGGTACTTGACTTGACTGCAGTGAAGTCAGCTATAGTTCACGACTAGTTAGTCGGACCTCTTCTATTCCTTTCAAAACATTTGGATAAAATGGAGATAAAACTTTATCTAAACATTTGATGAATTCAACTATAGTTCAGTTGAAAATTATTATTAACGCATTATTTAGAGGTTGGTGTAAGTAGGGAGTCCTCCTAACTTTATTTTAAACACATTTGAAAAATTAAAAGATAATATGTTTGTTGATCCTAGGATAATTGATAATTATTTGTAAATGGTGTAAGGGTGGTCAGAACAGTGAAAGGGGTTTTGCGCACGGCGGCAGCCGCGCGTGCGCAAATATTTTGACTTGCACTCTTTTTTGGCCTTGATTTGCACTCTTTTTTGATGTCGGTGTTGGCGACCCTGAATGGTAACCCCCATGCCTTCTCATGACTAGAACATAATTTGCGCTTTACTGAGAAAAAAAAAATAAATGACCGTGGATTGTCTATTCATTGACATATACTGACATTTTTTCCTTAAAATTTCGATAATTTTTATTTATCAAAGTACAAAAAGTGTAAAGATTTAAAACGTATTTTGTTTTTGACTCTTAAAGGGAATTAGAACTATACATTTAAAATTGAAGTAGCCTCTTCTGAAGTTCATAACCAACCCTTCCACCCCTTCCATAAAAACCTTATATCCACCTGGAGCATAGCTTACAACCCTTACCCCCAGACTCTGGGGGATTCTGTCCACCCCTAAGGCATTATTACATGATCTTTTCACTCTTTTTGAACAAATGGCTTTTTCAAAAAAATATTCGGATGTAATTGTGAAAAATACGACGTAGCGTAGGGGGGGGGGCTGCCCCCGATCACTTTGACTCTTAAAAAAGGAATTAGAACATCTGATTTCCAATAAAATGAGCACACTCCGGATTTTATGACCACCCTGTCTATAAGATCCTTATATACCCTCGGGGTATAACTTACAACTCTTGCGCTGAGGGCTATGAAGGGGGGAGGGGTTCATCCTCAAAGACATAATTTTCAGACCTTCCAACTACGCTGAACAAAATGGCTATCTCAAAATTTTGATTAAATTTGTTTTGGGAAATGATAGGCGGGGGGGGGGCTAGTGCCCTTCAATCAAATTTGACTATAAAAAAAGGCCCTTTCAATTTCTAATCGAATGAGCTTTTTTTGAAGTTTCTACTACAACAAATGGCTACCTCAAAATTTCAATCAAATGCATTTCTGGAAAATGCAAGGCGTGGGACGGGGGGGGGGGGTTGTTATCCGCTGTCTGATCACTTTGAATCTTAAAAAGGGTATTATAACTCCAATTAGCCCCTTCCAAAGTTTATACGACATGCCTTTCTATAAAAACCTTGTCCTGAGGGCTGTGGGGGGGGTTATCCTCAATGGTGGGCGTGGGAGGAGATTAGTTGCCCTCTAATCATTTTCGACTATTAAAAGGGGCACTAGCCCCTTCAATTTCCAATTAAATAAGGCTTTTCCGAAGTTTCTACGACAACAAATGACCATCTCAAAATTTATATCAGAGGCATTTCGGGAAAATACAATGTGTATAGAGGGGGGATTATCCGCGCTCAGATCACTCTGAATCTTATTAAGGACACAAGAACTTCTGATTAACAATCCAATGAGTCTCCTACAAAGTTTATATGATAACCCTTTCTCTACAAACCTTATATTCTCCCAGGGCATAACATACAACCTTTGTCCTGAGGGCTGTTGTCATCCTCAAAGACATAATTTCCGGACCTTTCAACTACATTGAACAAATCGGCTATCTCTAAGTTTTGATGGGATGTGTTTGGGGAAATGGTGGGTGTGCGAAGGGGTTAGTTGCCCTCCAATCACTTTCAACTATTAAAAAAGGCACTAGTTCTTTTAATTTCCAATCCAATGAGCCCTTTTCGAAGTTTCTACGACAACTCCTTCGATGCGAAGTGACAAAAAATAATAATAAATTGTGCTCACATTGCTCTTTACTTAGGCAGCGCTAGTGCACTGCCTATGATATATTTTCTTTGAAACAAAAAAAGATTGCATTCGTATACTTACCAGCATAAAAAAATGACGTGGAGACGTGGAAAATTGTGGCACTTAGCAGCACAAATTAGGAGGGGGACTAGATTTAGAAAAATACCTCTTTTTCTTGTTCTGTTATTGAAAATACGGTACTATCTCATTATGCAGGCCTCTCTAAAAAGTCAAGTTCGGTTAATGCTAATGAAATAAAATAGGATGAATATATAATAGTTTAGAAACAAATTTGGGCTATATATTTGCACATTAGTGAGTGTGGGGGGGGGGGGGGGTTAAGCATTGCATATATTAAATACGTAACCTAACCTAGGTACCTCCCCCCCCTAAACCCCAAAAACCACAGTTTAGTATCGTATACGCAATGAAAACCTTGCAATCATTGCCTGCTCTATAACAGTTAAGACGACCAAAATGGGTTTTATCATTGCCTAATCTATAGTGATTAACCCGACAGGCCTGCGTAATGGGATAGTTCCGAAAATACTCTTTTGTTGCCATTTGTATTGGCAAAAAAACCAGAACTGGCAAAACCATTTGAAAAATGAAAAAACAACATTGTGTTCTAGATTCAAAAATATATATTTTGCCCTCCCCCCTACCCGTACCCCATGCTCCCATTTAATTTTTTTTACAACGTAAACATATTTTAACCGCTGCAGTGACAAATCCAATAAAAATCGCATAGCCTAGATTCCAAAAAGTTTTCTTTTCACTTGATGCGCCAGGGGCTATTGACTAGGCAGCTAAGCTTCTACAAAAGGAACTCAATTTGCAATTTAATTGGGCAAGTTGGGCAAAGAATAGCATATATTAAATACGCAGCCTAACCTCGGTACCTTCCCCCCCCCCTCCCGAACCCCAAAACAACACTTTAAATGTATCATACGCAATTAAAACCACGCTATACATTGTATTTCTATGCAGCGGTGTCTTGAATCATCCCGTAGAAATGGGGTTTTTCGTCGCTTCTACATTTGGACATATATGAAAGAGTAGGTATAACGAAGGAGTACCTATATTGTTATATATGACATAATATATTGTGCAATGAAACCAGTCACAAAAAAAACGCCAGACGGGTTAACTGCAAGAGACCGCTATAGAGAAATGCAATGCAAAGCGTTGGTTTCATTGCGTTTATGATATTTAAACTGTTTTTTTTGGGGTTTAGGGGGGGGGGTACTTAGGCTAGGTTACATATTTAATATAAGCTATGCTTTACCCCACCCGCCTAATGTGCAAATATATAGTCCAAATTTGTTTATAGACCCTTTTGAACTTTATAGATCCTATTTTATTTTTTTTTTCATTAGCATTAATCAGAATTGACTTCTATAGCAGTATATAGAAGTCACCAATGCATAAGTACCGTATATATATATATATATA
>JAQQPU010026220.1:0-11620 GCA_029168905.1 Artemia sp. Kazakhstan ARC1039 | reverse complement strand
GATATCAGAAATTGTACCTGTATTCTAATGTAAATGTAGAATATAGGGTATAAAATAACAGTTTGTGGTAGCGAACTGAAGCCGCAACTCGTGCCAAAAGTTACCAAAACTAAAAAAATATAACAAATAATATATGTTTATTTTTATGCTGATTTCAAATATACAAAGCTCATTAAGTTTAATATTACACATTAAACGCCACAAGCCTAAAAAAATACTTGATTTTCAAGAAATGAGGCAAACATCTCCAAAATTAATTCCAAAGTCTCCAAACATCTCCAAAGTAATCAAAATGATAATCAAATCGTCCGATTCAGCATATTAGAGAACCCTATTGTTGAGGTTTCGAGCTCCTATCTACAAAAATGTGGTATTTTGTATTTTATCCAGGAAGAAAAACCCTAAATGTGTGTTGATTTTCTTTTTTCTTAATGAATTAATTTTGACAGTAATACGGCCCAAATCAGTTGGTAAAAATGGCCTGCCCTCTGATGAAATCAATTGCTCCTTCCCAAACATTTTGGCTAGTTACACCTCTGGTCAGTAGCACGCTAATTCCCGGGAAAGTAGTTACTCGTATATCACGGATGCGTGTTTGTTTGCTTGTTTTTTATGAAGTAATTTTAATACTAGTATGCCCTAAATCAAAACCAGACCATGTCTATGGAGAATAACTACTCGTACTTCTTGGTTCCAGCTTGTTATCTCTGTGTACTTCCATCATAAGACAACTCATATACAGGCATGAACGCCCATAAATGGGGCAGGGGAGGGGGGGGAATCAGACCCCTGGCTGAATGACGGTGTCATGTAGTCGTATTAATTTAAAAAACTTTTTTCCACAGAATAAGTTTTCAAAGAAAAGTAAAGAGCTCTATTAAGTCAAAAATGGGCAGAAATAAAGTCAAATAATCCTCCAAGCGGTACAACTACCACAAATCACTATCAACAATTAAATGAAACTCAAAACGAACATAAATTATAATAAATAGCCAAGTTAAACTCAAAACGAGGAAAAATTAATGTCGCTAGGGCTGACAAACCCCATGCCTTCTCAAGGCCAGGACATAACTAAGGCTTTACTAAAAAAATAAAAAATAAAAAATGAAAAAAATAAAAAAAAATGACGGTGGATTGTCAGTTTAATATACATATACTGATATTTATTCCTTAAAATAAAAAAAGGGTTTAAAAAAGTGAGCAAAAAAAGTTGTTTACTTATTTAAGTAAAAAAAAGTGAAAACATTTAAACGCATTTTGTTTTCAGTAAAGTACAAATTTATGTTCTGGTCTTGAGAAGGCATGGGGGTTATCAGCCCTACTGATATTAATTTTTGCTCGTTTCGAGTTTGACTAGGCTATCTATTCTAATTTCTGTTCATTTTGAGTTTCATTTATCTATTGATAGTGATTCATGGTAGTTTTACGCTTGGATGATCGCTTGACTTCATTTCTGCCCTTTTTTTTGCTTAATGGAGCTCTTTACTTTTCTTNTTCATTTCTGCCCTTTTTTTTGCTTAATGGAGCTCTTTACTTTTCTTCGAAAAACTTGTTTTGTGGAAAAAGTTTTTTAGATGAATTTCTTTTCGTTTTTATTGACAAAGTCATTTTCATGAAAAAAATAATATTTTATATATCTTTTCGTTTTTTTCTATAAGAATCCGTAGTTTGGCATAATTGTGGGTGTTTTACATGCCCAATATCCATAAAGACATAGTTGCTGGACTGTTCTACTATGCTCAACAAAATAGTTGTTTCAAAATTTTCCCTAGATGTATTTGGGGAATATATCAGCTTGAGAGACGGTCTGATTGCCCTCCAATCTCTTTTTACTCTTAGAAAGGACCCTAGAGCTTTTAATTTAGAATCGAATTAACTTCTTTAAATGTTTCAATGATATTTCTAGCTATTATAGAATAGTGCTGCCTATGATATCGCTTATATGCCTTTTTGAAAACCTGCATGTATACAATTTTTTGTTTAATTAGAACGCGCCCTAAACACTTCCTAGAAGTTTCACCTTAGTACTCTCAGCGTCAATAGCTACAGTAACTGTAGTTGTAGCACTAAAAGTATACACATAGTCCCTTCTGGTAAGTTCAAAATCCCCCACAATGTACAATGATGAGATATCCATCTAACTTAATAGTATGAGTTGTTCTTGAGATATTGCTTTGTCACCTTTTTGAAAGTCCACATTTTCATAGTTTGTTTTGATTTAGTTTATCGTCCATCTAAATATTTCTTGTATTTAATTACTGAAGACGTTGTTATGTTCTCTTTGGACTATTGGCTACAAAATGGTTATCTCACTATTTCGATCGAATGTGTTTGACGAAAAGAGGATATCAGGGAGGGAGGGGCCTATTTTCTCTCCATCCTGCTTGACTCTTAAAATGGAACTAGAACTAAGCATTTCCAATCAAATGAGCCTCCTCTCAAGTTCACAAGACCACCTCTTCATAAAAACCTTACATCCCCCTGGGATATAACTCAAAACCCTTACCCCCGTACTCTGGGAGGTTTTGTCAACCCCAAAGGCCGGTTATGAGATCTCTGGACTATTTCTTAACAAATGGCTATCTTAAAATTTCCTTCAGATGCATTTGGGGAAAACATGACGTGGGGTAGGGGTATAGGATAAGGGTTGACTCTTAATAAATTTGATTCTTAAAATTGGCTCTTCAACTTCTGATTTCCAATCCAATGAGCCCCATCCGAATTTAATACGACCACCGTTTCCATAAAAACCTTAAAGGCCCTCGGGGAATACCTTACAACCCTTGCCCTGAGGACTGTGAGGGGGTTCTCATCCTCAAAGACATAATTTCTGGACTTTTAAACTATGTCCAACAAAGTAGCTATCTCGAAATTTTGACTGGAGGTGTTTGGGGAAATTATGGGCATGGGGGGGGGATGGTTGCCCTCTAATCACTTTTGACTATTAAATAGGGCACTGGCCCTTTCAATTACAAACCGACTGAGCCTTTTTCGAAGTTTCTACGACACCAAATGACCATCTGAAAATTTCTATCAGATGCGCTTCGGAAAAATACAACGTGTGTGTGTGTGTCGGGAGGGGTATTTGCCTTCTGATTCCTATAAAAACCATATATGCCCCCAGAGCGTAGCTTACAACCCTTGCTCTGAGGGCTATATTGGGAAGGGGGTATCCTCAAAGACATAACTTCTGGACCTTTCAACTACACTGAACTAAATGCCTATCTGAAAAATTATGACTGAATGTCTTTCGGGAAATGATTGGTGTACGGGGCTGTTTGACCTCCAATCACTTTTGATCGTTAAAAAGGCCAGTAGAACTTCTGATGTCCAATCAAAAGGCCCTCCTCTGAGGTTTATAAGACCACCGTTTCTATAAAAAACCTTATATTCCCCAG
Organism: Artemia sp. Kazakhstan ARC1039; assembly: GCA_029168905.1. NCBI lineage: Eukaryota > Metazoa > Arthropoda > Branchiopoda > Anostraca > Artemiidae > Artemia > Artemia sp. Kazakhstan ARC1039. The sequence continues at coordinate 8,222 of JAQQPU010026220.1, read as the reverse complement.
AGCATAACTTACAACCCTTGCTCTGAGGGTTGTGGGGGGGGGGGTGTCATTCTCAAAGTCATAATTTCCGGACCTTTAAAACTACACTGAAAAAAATGGCTGTCTCAAAATTTTGATTAGATGTGTTTGGGGAAGTGATTGACGTGGGGAAAGGGGAGCTGGTTGCCCTCCATAAGCTCTTTTTGAAGTTCCTATGATATATCTTTTGTATAAGAAGTGCCCTGGTCTAATAAACAAAACAATATATTATGCCCACATCGCTATTTACTTAGGCAGCACTATCGCGCTGAATATGATATTTTGTCTTGAGATTTCAATTGTACAGCACTGGAAGTGCCGGTTAGACCAGGTAATCCACCCCTCAAAATTCAGCCTATGGGTGCCCATGTATACAGGGTTACCAACTTTTTGGTCAATGAATATGTCCCTTTAGCATCTGAAAATATGTCCTTTTCAGCCAAATAATGTCCATATTTTGTCTATAATATGTCCATCTTAAAATCTCAGAAACCATTTTTTGTACGACTTGTAAACCTCTTTCGAAGTGATCAGTTAATATCGAATATAATGAAAACGAAAGAGATTCATTTAGTACATCCGTACAGAATGAACTAGTGTGAAAGCACAAAAGTCATAGAAACCTGTAAACAGTAAACAACTTCTTGTGAGAGCTTAAGGCTCATCTTCCTACGAGAGTTCCTTTTGACAGGTATGGTTCGGCATGAGGGTCAGTATTTTCACTTCTTTTGGCAGCCTTTTGTCAATCAGAGTAATTCTTGCGCATATTATAAGGTACAATCCAGGACTCAAGCGACGCTACAGAGCACTAGGTAAGCTGAGTTACCCTTCAATCAGGGGAGTGACATCCCCAAAGGCATAATTACTGGACCTTTTAACAATGTTGAACAAAATAGATGTCTACAAATTTTGATTGGATGCTGCTTTCCGGAAAGGATAGGCGCGGGAGGGGGGTTTGTCCTCAAATCACGTTTGACTCCTATAAAGGGCACTAAACTTCAATCAAATGAGCCCCATCTGAAGTTTATACGACTATCCCTTCCATGAAACGTTATATGCCATAACTTACAATCCTTGTCCCAGGACTCTTAGGGGTTGTGTCAACGCTGAGGACATTGTTATATCTTCTTTGAACCATTTTTAACAAAATGACTACCTCAAAACGTCTTTTGGATTCTCCTAGGGATAGGAAGACGTGGGTAGAGGGGACTGGCTGGTTTGCCCCTGACCACTTCTGACTCTTAAAAATAGCACCAAAACTTCTGATTTTCAATCGAGTGAGCCCCCTCCAAATTTTATAAAACCAACTCTTCCATAGAAATCTTATATGTTAATAATGGGGAACTAGTATAACTCGCAGCCCTTGCCCTGAAGTCTTTGGGGGGGGGGTGTCATTCACAAAAACATAATTACTGGACTTTTCAAATGTACTAAACATAATGGCAATCTCAAAATTTCGATTGGACATTTTTGGGGAAATGATGGGCGGGGGGGGGAGGCTGTTCCCCCTCCAATCACTTATGATCCTTAGAAAGGGCATTAGATCTTTCAATTTCCAATTTAGTCGTTTTCGAAGTTTTAACGACAAACCTTTCTACACGATGTGCCTTGCTCAGAAGTAAAAAAAAAATAAATTGTAACCTTGTCGCTCTTTCATTCATTAAATAAAAACACATTCTTTTCTACTTAAAGTAAGGATTAACATTAAAACTTAAAACAAGCAGAAACCATTCCGTGTATCAATGGAGTTCCCCTTTCCTCAATACCGCTCTCTTCACGCTAAAATATTTTTAAGAGCTTTTAAAAAAGGTTTTGATTGAATTACATGGCCCTTGCGTTTCAAGAATCGTTCTTAAAAGATATTCGACAAAAGGTCAAATATTAGCGAAGAGAGGGGAGTATTGAGGAGGGAGTACCCCACGTCGTATACGAAATAATTTCTGTTCGTTGTAAGTTTTAATGTCGCTCCTTACTTTCGGTAGAAAGAACTTGTTTCTTTTTTTATTTCTGATCGTTTTTTAGATAATCTCAGGAAATCCACCCCCTCTGTGGAAAATCCCCCGACGAAACGTTCCTCTATATAAAGTTCCTCTCATGTAAAATTCTTCCGCCGGGAAATTACCCCCGGACAATTCCATCCCTGCTGCGAATTCTTCCCAGAAAATGTTTTGCTTACGATTCTACCTGAAAAATACTCATTAGCACACTTTTATTTGAAGAAAGTCTTGTTTTCATTTAGTTTCTGATCCTTTTTAAAGTCTTTGGTGAATATCTGTGTGTGGAAAATCCCCCCATAAAGCCAGAGAATTCCAACTCCACTGAAAACTTCCCTCTGACAATTCCGTCAAAGTGTCTCCACATGTACAACGGGATCAACAACGAGACAGTAAGACAAATAACACAAATTTTGTATACGAGTTCTGGCAAATTCTCCCCGTGTAAAATTTTCTCTGAAAAGTTCACCCATATTCCATCCCAAAGGGAAATTCTCCCCTTAGAAAATCCATCCCCAGACGATCTCCTTCCCTCTTTGGAAAATGTCGGTATACTTCCCTATAACAAATACTATCATGGGCAAATTTGACAACTTGCGGCCCTTAATCTGGTGGTTCTGAGGGGTCATGTCATTTCCAAAGAGACTTCTATGGTACCTTTCAACTATACTGAACAAAATGGCTAACTCAAAATTTTGATCAGACGGCTTTCAGGAAAGAAGGGCGTGGGACGGGGGCTAGTTGTCCTCCAATATTTTGGCCACTTAAAAAGGACACTAGATTTTTTAATTTTCGTTTGAACAAGCCCTCTGGCGATATTCTAGTGCCATTGTTTCGGCACAAGCACCCCTGGAAAAATCAACACCAACAAATAAACAGTTATCCGTAATGCTTCTTTTGGCAAACACTACAAATTTCATATTTTTACAGATAGCAGCTTGGAACCTCCACAGTGGGATTCTCTGATATGCTGAATCTGATGTCGTGATTTCCATTAAGATTCTTTGACTTTTAGGGGGTGTTTTTCACCTTTTTCGAAAATTTGGCAAATTTTCTCAGGCCCTTAGCCTTGGATGGGTAACACTAAACTAAATAAATATTATATATTTGGAATCAGCACAATAAGCTAAGTCTTTTGATACATCTATTGATGCCAAAATTGATTCCAGATCATCAAGAATCCAATTTTTTTCTTTTGTTACCTTTTCATTTTCAGTTCGTAATACTTTTTAAAAATGATAGATGTTTTTGCCTGACTATTGGAATCCCGGAAACGATTGTTATTAAAAAAGGTGCCTGCTTGCCTATTATCTTGACTGTAGCGTAGATGCAAGGAGAAATAAATCGTTTATAGATGAAAGAATACAAAGTTGTAAAGAATTTCAAGAGTATTTGCATATAGTTGTCTGCGGGAAAAAGCAAGCAACTCTAAAAAACATAGTGTAAAACGTAAAAAATTCGTACAAAATAAGTAGTTAAGTAAATTTGAAAAATTATTATTTTTTTCAAAACATATATCCGGCAGAGAAATATTCTATTTTGTGTCATAAAATTTGCAAATTATGTCCCTTTTATGTCCCAAATTTCTAAAGTATTTCCCTTTTTTGCCCAATTATCTCATTATGTTCCGGCACATAGGAGTACATACTTTGGACATAAAATATGTCCAGTTGGCAACCCTGCTCATATACAGTTGCCACTGATTTCATATTTTCAAATATGAAATCTTACACTGCAATCATAACTCAATCCCAACAGAGGTAAACGAAGTTGAAATTAAAATTTAAATTTAAAAATTAAAATTTAAAAATGGATGCTATCAGATCTTCTACCTAATTTTAATAGTCAAAAACCAAAACTGGTAGTGCAGAAATTAGTAGTTAATTTCCGCGTGAGAAATTTCTCATGGGAGGATGGTAAATTCCGAAAGAGGTTATTTTCTCCGGTGAGTGTTTTACAGGATGAAGGGGAGATAATACATCCAGTATCTCTTTTTAGGTTAGTTACTGAGAACAGAAAGAACAATAGCCTTTGTAGAGATTAATGTCATATATTTATTGTCTACTTAATCCGTTTTGAAAAGATTTTGTCAAGATTCTTATGTACTCCAAAACTTCAAATTAAATTTTTAGTCGAATATAGCTCAAAGTATGCTTCGATTATTCATTAGTTCTGCTTTATCCTAAGTAACCTCTGAAGAACAGAGACATCAAACTGATCAGATACGCATGTCAGAATTTTGAAATCCTTTGACTTTAAGAGCTTTTGCCGATACAACCAAGTTCGAGAATTGAGATTTTTTTTATTCCGATTCCGTGACCTCTTAAAGCAATAAGAGGAAAGTAAAGGTAACAAGAGAAGGTGTTGAAGTGTGACTAAAGGACAAGTAAAATGGAGGTTACGGAGACGATTGTTGAAAACTGGAAGATACACCCAGACGACATTATAGATATACAAGATGGTGTAAATGCATGTTAAGAAATTGAGAGAAAGTAGTTTATCCAGACCAGTCCAATTTCAAATTTAAACAAGATTAAAAAAAAATCGAATGGATAGTTGATATAGCCTACTTTTCCTTTGATCTTATCTTACTTCGTTGATTCGTAAAAATAACAACATTGATTGGGCGTCCACTTGATTTACAAAAGTAACAGCGTATTTTCAGATCACCTTTAAGGAACCTGCCACTGTTTTTTTTTTTTAATAAATTCTCCTTGGGATACGTATGCTATTTGAAAACTTAATAAAAACTGGCATCATCAGTGCTTGATGAACAGCCAAAAAAAAACAAAAAAAAAACAAAGGCTGCTGCAACACTTCGTATTTTAGGCAGCCTTTTTCTAATTCCTATTACCTTAGGTTTTTACATCATTGTCTGAATTGAACGTATATATTACACGAATTAGACGCATATCTTACACGACGTGAAGAGCAACCAGTAGAAGCAGCATTAAGATCTACATATCAGTACAATTGTGTTGTCTCTAATAATCAAAAGTAAATTATATTGCTTTGCTCTTTGTCCTCCGTGTTATTAAGATAACCATCCTTGAGATCATTTCACCACTTTTTCACTTCAGGATTGTTGATACTGATTTGGTATGAAGAAAAATTTCGTGATTAACCCTACGAAAAACAGTCAGAATAAAATTAAAGCTGACAGAAACAGAAACTTCAGGATTTATGAAAATTAATGACATATTATTTCAAAATTTTTACATAAAAAATGAACAAAACAGGCTAGGATTTCCATAGCACGTATCTCCTCGTTTAAACTTCAAAACTGTTGGTTACATAGGTTTGATACATCCACTTAATATTCTCGCCAATTGATGTTTCGAGGTCATTTGACACAGGATTACATCTTGAAATTGATACTTGGCCTATAATCATTTACTTAGGAGGACATCTGTAAAAATCAAACCGCCCTCTCAGCAAATGGTTTTTTTATCTACGTCAAGCCATCACCCAAGCCAACTTCCTTACACAGGAGCTAAAGGATCAAAACCAACCATAATCCTAAAAAGTAATAATACATGACTTTAGAGAAGACGCCAAATGAATATTAACACATCTTTTGATTGATGTGTTTTGACTGATTGTAAGTGACCTAGTCACTGGCAGGGAGATTTGTTAGCTGCTAGGCTAAGTACTGGGCCCAGGTGACGGACCCATCAAAGAAATCACTTGCGCCAGGAATTCAAATTTTGAAGCTGCAAACATTGGAACCAGCCCTAGTGAAGACAGAGCTTGTCCCGAAAAAATATACGAAATAGTTACCCATGGAAATAAAAGAGAAGATTGCATAAAAAAGCAACGAAGATTCACAAAAATGATACAGAAATTAAAGCGTTCGCTGAAACAACACTACTTAAAACAGCGATGAATCTGCACAAGCTGGCCAGAGAGGAAGTAGGGAGGCTCCAATAGATACAGAACGAACACAACTGCTGCCATCTATAATATGTTCTTATGGTTTTTCTCACTGAGGATGTTTTTTCATGGTTTTTCTCACTGAGGATGTATTTTCATGGTTTTTCTCACTGTTGATGGATGTAGACAAAAGGCCAATATCATCTGCTGGATATCAAAATAAGTTCAAATCAACAATTGCTGGATTATTGATCGAGTCTAACGGTACAGGGTCAATGACACCTCTTTCTAGGTCAATTTGTTTTGTTGTTCCTAAGCGTATTGACTCCGCTCTAACTGGACAAGATCACGTGTCTCTTTCTAAGCCAATCAGGGAGTCGGAAATATTAACGGAATAGGATTGCAGAGAATATAAGGAAAGAATTTTTGTTATAGCTTTTATTAGTGTGAGAATAGAATTCAAGGAGTGAGAACAATTTGACTTTACTCATTAGGATATATTTGTAATAATGAGTGGAATAGTCTCACTATTAGAAGTTGATAGTGGAGTTGGTGGCAATGGTACAAGAGCACCAAACATTGCAGTGAAAATTGAAAGAAGATCACGGCTTTGTCTGGAATGGGATGAAGTGTGTGCAAGATATGTGATATCCTTGAGCAAACTTAAATGGAGGATCAATTATGCTTTGCTGCAAAAGTTGATATAGCGTATGCAAATAGACATCAAAGTGCTTTAAGTGCATTAGTGAAGCATATCGAAGACAATAAGCTATATAGCTAATTGTACATGTGTAGTATTATTGTTGTAATTATGCAATAAAAATGTTTTTCATGGTTTTTCTCACTGTTTGATGGATGTCACTGAGGATTTTTTTTCATGGTTTTTCTCCTTAGATGGATGTTTCTTCAACAACAATTGCTGGATGTTTCTTGGATGTCAACATCCGGTCGGAATACTATGATAACAAGGTGACATCATCAGATAAGGAAGTTTCAATATTGGAATATTCTTGTTAGAGTGTTGAAAATACAGACAGGAAAAGATAACTGATTGACACAATTTTTCCATGAGACAAGATAAATTTGAAAGTAGAAACCAAAATGGTAAACCATCTGAGGGAATGCTAACTCGTATTAAATACATATTATTTTTTATTAGGGTGGTTCTCGACTGTGTTTGGTATAATACAAAACTACCATTTGAAGGGTTGTAAGGTCCCCTACCCTAACCCCAAAGGCCCCCCAGGCCCCCAAAGGACCCCCCGGGCCCCCTCCCCAAATCTCCCCTCTCCTCCCCTCCCTCCTCCCCTCCCCATCACCTTCTACCCTCCCCCTACCTCCCCTCCTCCCCCTCCCTCCCCCATTTTTAAAGTACTTTTTTGAATTTTTTTAACATAGTATTTTTCAACTTTTTTTTACATGTCTTTGAATGAGATGAAACATACTTAAAACGTTAAAACTATACATTTAATATTTTCCAAACTCAAAATGAGAATGGTATAGATATGTTAGTCATGACCTTTACTGTTAGAAAAATATTGTTTGTAGTAGCAGTTTTTTATTAGACTAAATTTTTTTGGACTTCGAAATTATTCTACTTTTCTTTTTTTACGTATCTTAAAATGACACGAAATATGCTTATGACCCTGACAATTGTACTCTATACTTGCTCTGAGACACGACGCGGCTTTCCCACTGGTACTCTATGGCCGGTTATCGACACTACCTAGTTTATTGCACGTATTAAATCAGTATTTTTACGCAGTGCATGGATAAACACAACTCATATCTCTAAAAAGTGAAGATGAAGCATTTTAAGAATGTGTGTTCACATGATAGTGTTATTGTAGCATTGAATGCTGACAGGGAGAAGTATTTAAACTATGAAATAAAGTACAATTGGTAGCACTATCGGAAACGTTTGCGTGAATTGTCATGACAGTAAGGAATTAAATTTCTTTGGAGTACCAAAACAATTCAATTATACAAATAGTGGATAGGTGAAAGTATCTTTTCCAGAGAAGTTAGTACTCAAAGAGAATGCCAACATAAAAATAATAGTCGATGAAGAGGGGCATCTGCTTGCTAGTGCTTGTGGTAACATGCTACCTATTGATAGAAGCTATAGTCAGCTTTCGGGTATTAGCGTTCAAATGAAAGCAAAGAGGAAAAGAAATGCCAACTCTTCTACTAATATCATAAACCATATCTTGTCTACATGCTGAAACTGTTACCTATGTAAAAATAATGTGATAATAGACAGTGAAATTGGCCATAAAGGACATTGGTAGTCTGAATCTATTTGTTTGTATGTCTGGGCTGGTGTTTGTCTTTGTT
>JAQQPU010026219.1:0-11620 GCA_029168905.1 Artemia sp. Kazakhstan ARC1039 | reverse complement strand
GGGGGGGGCTAGTTACCCTCCAATCGCTTTCGAATATTAAAAAGGGCACTAGCCACCCCAATTTCGAATCGAATGAGCCCTTTTCGAAGTTTCTACGACAACTCTTTCGATACGAAGTGCCTGTCGAAGAAAGAAGAAGAAAAAAAAAACACATTGTGGCCACATCGTTCTTTACTTAGACTGAGTGTGTTGCAGACATTAGCTACATTTCTCTGAGAAGAAAATTACGTGTCATAAATGTCATATTATGTAATCAGAGTTATGTGTTTTGAGCTCTGGGCAAAATCGGAACATCCCCCAGAATCAATCCCTACATTCATACATGGTGCTGAAAGCTCTTTGAACTTATTCCGCTATAATCCAATGATCATAAATATCATTTTGGTTGATTGATTTCCAGTTCTATATCGGCTAAATATTGCACCAGATAGCTAACCTATGTTTCTACTTTATGTTTATACTTTAATGTGTATACTTTATAGACTAAGAGGTGATGTAGATATGGTTTAAAGTTTAGAAACCGCCAAATTCTTTAGGTTTTCTGAAGCGAAGAGGATCCGTCGATCAATTTTCACTTTTAAATCAATAATTGAGGGTTCACATGTAATTCAACCCCGTTGAACTCGACCCTCATTTGAATCAAAACCCCTTCAAGTTAACCCCCGTTTTACATAGCCACTGTTTACATCAAACCCCGATTCCCTCAGCCCTCAATCGACTCAACTCCTGTTTAAGTCAGCTCCCATGTAACTCAACCCTCATTCAACTTAACCCCCATGCACCTTGGCCCCCATTCTACTCAACCCAAAATCAATTCAACCCTTGCAATAGGCTAAGTTGGACTAATTTGGGTTGAAAGGGGGGTAACTGCTCTGGTTGGCCACATCTAAAGGAAGCATCGTAACAAAATAAAAGTGGTACCCTAATGTTCCTTATTTTATTCTCTTTCCAAATAGCATGGGTCTCTTTACTGACGAAAAACCCACCTCAGTCTGATGGTCCGAGATTATTTTATTAGTATGTTCCCTTTAGACAAAGTCAAAAATAGCAAAATTGCCGAACGGGGTTGACTTGAGTGAGGTTGACATACTGGTGGTTGTGTTAAGCGAGGGTTTAGTCAATCAGGGGTTGTGTTAAGCGAGGGTTGAGTAAATCAGGGGTTGAGTTGAAGGAAGGTTGAGGTGAACGAATATTTAGTTTAATGGGGTGAATCTAACATGTTTAGTTAAACGGGGTTGAGTTATACGCACATCTTAATTGAGAGGTGTATGAATCATCCCACCGCTTTAGTCCTCAGTTTTATTGTTTGAACAAGTAGTGACTTAAATGGGTTGAGTCTAATGGGGTGAAATTAAACGGGGGTTGAGTTACACCCATATCGTAATTGAGACCATCATACCCCTTTAGTCTTCAGTTTTATAGATAACTAAGTATACATTTTATTCAGCTGATAGAAAAGTTTTAGCGAAGGTCCTATCCTTCTACGGTATATCAGAAAGCTATATTAAAGTGATTAGTGTGATTAGTGATTGGCCCCCATTCTACTCAACCCAAAATCAATTCAACCCTTGCAATAGGCTAAGTTGGACTAATTTGGGTTGAAAGGGGGGACCGGAATACTATTGCTGTAGTTTAGGTTAGAAGGGAAGCTAGAAGTTTGATTACTGCTGAATCAAACAGTTCGTGGTAACGAACTGTAAGTAAGGAGCGACCCGGCTCAATGGTAACCGAAACTCTAGAAAACGGCTTTTGATACCAATAGATACATCAAAAGAATCAGATTTCAATACTGAATTCAAATATAAAAGTTACCCACCTGAGAAAATTTGGCTGATTTTCGAAAAAAGGAGGAAAGGCCTCTAAAAGTTATAGAACCTTAATGAAAATCACACCATCATATTCAGCATATCAGAGAACCCTACTGTAGAGGTTTCAAGCTTCTATCTACAAAAATGTGGAATTTTGCATTTTTTGCCAGAAGAAAGATCACAGATGCGTGTTTTTTTTTTCAGGGGTGATCGTATCGACCCAGTGGTCCTAGAATATCGTGGGAGGACTCATTGGAACGGAAATTAAAAGTTCTAGTGCCCTATTTAAGTGAACAAAAAAATGTAGGGCAACTAGGCCCCCTCCCACGCTCAATTTTTCCCAAAGTCACCTGATCAAAATTTTAAGATAGCCATTTTGTTCAGCATGGTTGAAAATATGATAACTATGTCCTTTAGGATGACTTAATCCCCCAAAGTCCCCGGGAGGAGGGCTGAAAGTTATGAACTTTACCCAATGTTAACATATAGTATTGGTTATTAGGAAGTATACAGACGTTTTCAGGGGGGATTTTTTCTGGTAGTAGGGGTGTGGGGGGGGGGTCGGGGGTTATGTGGGAAGATCTTTCCATGAAGGATGTTTTCATGGGGGAAAGGTTTTTTTAACTGAAAGTAAGGAACGAGGTTAAAACTTAAAACGAACAGAAATTATTCCGTATATGAAAGGGGCTGTCCCCTCCTCAACGCCTCGCTCTTTACGCTAAAGTTTGACTTTCTTAAAACTCTTATTTTTTTTAAACAATAAAAAACTTTAGCGTAAAGAGCGAGGCGTTGAGGAGGGTTAGCCCCCTTTCATATACGGAATAATTTCTGTTCGTTTTAAGTTTTAACGTCGTTCCTTACTTTCAGTTAAAAAAAACTTGTTTTTTTTATTTAATAAGGAGTTAAATTGGGCCATGTCCGATCCCGTTTATGTGGATTATTTTTTTTTACTTTGTCTAAGAAATACTGAAAAGTTGCAAACTTGGTAGTAAATGGAAATGTAAAACTCTCCTAGACTAGGGTTATTCAGCTGATTTGAGAGTCATGGATAATAATATTAGCGAAATGAAGAAAATGTTGGAGGTTCTTAGTGTTCAGGTTGCAAGAATAGGTTTGAATTTTATCGTGTAGAATGCTAAGTTACTTAGACTAGGAGGAAGTGAAGGCTAAACATGTGATGTTAGGTAGCGAGAAAATCGATTAAGTGCATAGTTTTACTTACGTTAGCACTACTGTTCGTAGCTGTGTTGGACGTAGTGTAGTTAGTGTAGGTGTGCGAAGTAGAATAGTCAAGGCGCAGGGTATTTTTTTTCAGTTGAATGAAGTTTGGAACAATAGAAAGACAAGTCGGCAAATCAACATCAAAATATTGAAACCCATGATAATGCCAATATTCAAGTATGGCCCTGAAGCATGGGCGCGTCGAAAGGCTGAAGAGGCTTTGTACGATGTTTTCCATAAGAATTGTCTAAGGATAGCTTAAGAAACTTGTTTGACTGACCTTTTATCAAACAATAAGCTGTGCCAAAAATATGTTTGAATTCCACTTTCAAGGGCTATAATAAAAGAAAGGCTGAAGTAGCTTGGCCAAGTTTTATGGATTAAGACTGACATGTTGCCAATGGTTGTGGATTTTGGCCATTCATCTTTTCCGGGGTCAAGCGCAAAAGATTTCTTCCTCGAATGAGACGGGAAGGTTTCGTAAGAAATGATTTAAAGGAAACTGGAATTATATGGGGGGAGGGAGCGGTAAGAATGAAGTTTAAAAGATTGACACGGAAGAAGAGTGTGTCCAGCTGTGTTGTCCTCAGGTCACTTGGTTTTCATAATAATTGTAGCTATAAACAGACTTGAAGTAAAAAACATTCTTTTTCAAATAAAAGTAGAAAGCAAAGCAAAACAAAAAAAACAAGCAGAAGCGTGTGGGGGAGAGGGTCAGATATCTTAATTGACAGTCTAATCAGCAGGGGCGTCAATTGGGGAGGGGTATTGGGATGGGGGGTAAATGCATTTTTTTTTTATCTTGGGAGTGGCGTTTCTTCGGTTTTATTTTGGTGAAAATAGAAGCAAAAATTGTTTTTCATTGAATATACCGAAAATGTGGTATTTTTATAAATTTAGAGGACAAATAAATAAAAGGCGGAAAAAATGTCGCCCCTGGATTACCAACAGTTACAAATTGCTCAAGAGGAATGTGGGCTACTTATAAAAGAATAAAACACCATCGGCATGGTACGACCGATTTAGCTTGTATATATCTGTATCAAAATTGTGTTATCTGTGCTTTAGCGCTTAGTGCTTCACAGTAGCAGTAAATACTGTTACGGGAATTTAGAAGAGTTATCTGTCATTTCGTACGATTGTCTTTTTTAGCACGCATATGCTTTGGAACTGCTGCGTGACCAGTTGAAACCTGGAGCAAAAGTCTTAGACGTTGGATCTGGTAGCGGATACCTAACGATGTGCTTTGCAAAAATGGTGAGCTTGCAATTTTTTTACTAGAAAAGTTTCAGTTATCTTGCTTTACACCTTCAAGATTTGATTTAGATGTGAAGTGCCCCAATTATTCTTTTAGCTCTATCCCCTCCAAAACTCTGATAATTGGCTGGGCATCAAAAGGCTGGAGCTGTCCTGGTGTTGCGGATTCCTGTCCTACCTAACCTTATTGTGATTTTCAAAATTAATCTATGGGACTTTAGAAAAATAGCCAAAACCCCACAAAAACGTTGTCGAATCGACCTGGAAACTGGATTACTAAAATATCCATAGCGGAAAACCCCATTTGGCAGAAGTGGGATACACATTTAGCAGAATAGTGATTGCGATAAATCACTTTATTGTATGGGAAATAGTACTGTCTCCTTCTTTATTTCTCTTATTATTTTCGTGCTTCCCCTTTTTTTTCTGTCATTGAAGTGGGTCGCTTCAACATTTTAGATAGATTTTTGAGGGCTTATTTGAGAGGAAGTTGCTATATACGGGCTTTTTGTAAGTTCTAAAACATAATATTAAAACTAAAATGCGATTTTTGACAAAAATTGTATCTTCATATGCAGGATGATGTAGCACACGAATGACGTCATGTGTGTTTTTAGGGACACTTAGTATATGTATAGGTTAGGGTCAGCGCACTAATTGATATTCTACAGTCATGCAACACTCTATGGCAAGGATTTTTTTTGGATAAACGGTTTATAATTTTTCTGGACTGGATTTATTTTTTGGGACGTATGGTTTACTGTACAGCAGTATTACCTTTGATACTGGGAGGTCATATTCATACCCTTTCAGAAGTTCTTACAATTTTTGTCCAATGGATCGGGAACTTTTCTGGCTAAAATACACTACCCTCTTGTGTTGCTTAAGAAAGGCACTAGATCTTTAAATGTGTACTGTTTAAAAATTTAAAGAACTACCAGGAATTATCCTTTGATTAATTTCAACATACCCCTCTACATTCTCTAAAAGTTTTTAACTGAATTACCTAAACTGTTCTTGAGATATTGCACACGCAATTTTAACGAACTGCATACATAGTGTAGTATGGAGTATATGTGACACAAAGAACCTCACAGGGCTATTACAACATACAAATAAAAAAAAGAACAACCTATAAAAACAATTTTAAATAGTCAATTAAATAATTGAATAAAAATATGAAAGCACGAAAAACATCATTCAAAAACACTAATTTAAACAAAATCATCATATAGAACTGTCACGGTTGGCCCTGCCCACACAAATAAACCGCCAGATACCCAATACTAAAAAAACACCCATTTTCTAACAATTTCTCCCTCAAAGCTCTTCCCCCTCATCCAAACCAAAACCTTCGTTTCTTAGATCCATTATCCCTTCAAAATTCTTATAAGATGCAACATATGGTGTTTTTCCCTTTAGTATAACATCCCAATCGACATCTTATGAAAGTTTCAGCATAATAATTTTAGTCATTCCTGAGATATTGTAGCTGCACGTATTTGACAACCAGGATGCACATATTATCTTTAAGTTCATCATGTACCTCAACATTCTCTGAATGTTTCAACTTAATACCCATCCTTAACTGTTCTTGAAATAATGAAGATATGCCGTTTTGACAGCCTGGATCCATAGTGTCTTTTGATTTAGTTTAATACCCCCTTAGCATTATCTTACAGTTTCAACTTAATATCCGTAGCCATCCCTGAGATAAATAAAAACCTGTCCAAATGCGCCCTTTTGACAATTCGAATGCACCTGTTGTCTTGTGATTTAGTGCAACACCCCCTCAATATTCCCTGAGACTTTCAATTTAATTACCTTAACCATTTGCGAGATATTGCAGGTAAGCCCTTTTGACAACCTTGATGCATTATGCCATTTTCACAAACATGATGCAGTTAAACTTTTTTAATTTATTTCAATAGTTCTATTTGTAATAGTAAATGTTGCAGTAGTATTTACAGTCACAGTTACAGTCGTAGCAGTAGTGGTAGTACTAATAGTAGTAGGCAAAGTCGCAAGTAGTAGCAGTTGCAGTCATGAATTGTCGCAATCATAATCACAAATTGATTCTCTGCATTCTCTGAAAGTTTAGGTTTAAAACCCTTTCGCGCATTTGGATGCACATATCATTTTTATCTATTTGAATATCTGAATTAACAATCCCTGAAATTTTAAACTTAATAACCTTTGATATTTGTGAGATATTGCAGATAAACCCTTTTGATAACATGTATGCACTATGCGATTTTGACGAGTAAGATGCATTTAAACTCTTTTGATTTGGTTCTGAAGTTCTAGTTGTATTTCAAGGAGTAAACAGTTCAAAAAACGTGGTTCTTTTTAGTGTTCAGGGCTGTAATCAGAGAAAGGTTGAGATGGCTAGGGCACGTTCTGCGGACGAGGGATGACCTACTGTTAATGATCGTTCTTTTCGGCCAACTATTTAGGGCCAAATAAAAAGTGGGTCGCTCCCGAACGGTTTGGTACGAGTTTGTTAGAGATAATTTAAAGGAAACTGGGTCTTCTTGAGAGGGTGTAAAGAGGGAAGCTTTGAATACATTGGGATGGAGAAGGAGCTTGCGTAGCTGTGTTGTCCTGTGGCGGTTTGGGGCTGCAGTGATTTGTTTATAGTAGTAGCAGTAATCGTAGCATTAGTAGTAGTAGAAGTGGTGGTAGTAGCAGCAACGGTTGTAGTAGTAGTCGCAACCACAATAAGTAGTAGTTGCAAGTTATCGCATTCACCGTCGCAAGTAATCACTGTCACAGTCTCGGGTAGTCACCGTCACAGTTAAAGGTAGTCGCAGTCAAAAGATGTTGCACTCGTAGTCACAGTCACAGTCGCAAGTAGTCGTAGTCGTTGTCCATGTAGTCGCAGTCGTAAGTAGTTGCAGTGGCAAGTAGTCGCAGCCATAAGTAGACAGAGTCACAAGTAGTCAAGGTCGCACGTTGTCACAGTTACAAATGGTCGTAGTCACAAATAGTCACAGTCACAACCACAAGTACCCTTAGTTGCAGTTTTGGGTATTCACAGTCACTAGCAGTCACAGTTGCAAGTAGTCACAGTCACAATTAGCTGTATTCGCAAACAGTTGCAGTCGCAGATGCAAGCTGTCATAGTCGCCGTTACAAGTAATTGCAGTAGTAAGTATTTGCAATTGCAGTCACTCTCTTTCGTTTGGGTTTTTGTTGGGTAACTGTAAAGAATCAATACAAAAACCCGATTCGTTTTATGTTTACAAAACAATAATAACAATAGATTGAAGCATTGTGGCTCTTTACTATAAATGATGCTGTATTGTTGGCTTAGATACATTGATATCAAGACTGTTTCCTTTAGAGTTTCAGTAAATTGTAGCACGAGTCACTCCTTACTTGGGGTATGCTTATCACTAACTGTTTGGCAAACTCAATAAGTTAGTAATTGAACAGATTTTGTTTACACGTTCCTTTCAAAACATTTGAACTAAAAAATTATTGTTCAGAGCAAATGCAAATAGGTAAGCCCTTTCATTCTCAAACACCATGATTAAAAAGATAAATTTTTTATTACATTGTTATTGTATTAGAGCTCTCATTTATAATCCCTTGAAAATAAGCTAAAGTAAAAAGAGCGCGGATAAGATATGTAATACATTTTTTTTGTTTGAAGTCTCAACAAAATTCTTTACTCTTATGTTAAAGGACTTCTTTTGACTATTTTATTTCACCTCGTTTTATGTTAAATAACCTTCCTCAGGGGTTTATACGAAAGTTTAGCTTTTGTTATAATGATGATTTAAAAATGAAACGACGCGTTTAGCTTAAATGAAAAACTTATTAATTATGTCTATGTGGACTTAAGTCAAATAAATGGTACCAGTAAAATATCAACAGTTTATTTAGAATGGAATATATAACTATTTGGCATCTGTATCAGGGAGGCAATACAAATCATTTTTTGGCAGTTCTAAACCAAATTGAGCATTATTATTGCTATTAACTCTATTTTTTAACACAAAATCACAGAAATTGGATTTTCTGGGAAGCAATCCTTTATAAATTAAACGGAACCCTAATTTTTAGTTTGTTTAGGTATTTCCTTTTTCGATTCCTTAAGAACACGGATTTGATCTAATTATCCCTGTTAGAAAAGGAAACAGAAACAAAAGGAAACAGAAAAAAAGGAAAAGAAAAGGAAAAGGAAACAGATTGGAAAAGAAAAAGAAAAGAAAAGGAAAAGGAAACAGGTAAACATATGTCAGTTACCCTCCTTCTCGGGAAAGAACAAGATATTTCATATTTTGTGGATAGCGGCTTGATGCCTCTGCTAAGGCATTTTGAAGTTGAAGGCGAAATTTTCATAGAATCGCAGTCCTCTTTATAGGTTGCTTTCTCTTGTTTTTTTTTTTAATCTTGCAAAACTGCTTTTGCTAATAGCTTCTGATAGCTTATTTTACATTTGACCAATTGTATGTATTTGGAATTCACAAAAGAAGTAGATGTTTTCATGCATATTCACTTTTGTTGTTTTTGATGTTGTGTACAAGGGTTGTTCTATATCAAACCGTTCATTGTCAAGCTCGGGTTTGGTATATAAAAAAGAGCAACAGTTTTCATGTCTTGAAGCCAATGCTGTATTAAAAAAGTCCAGTTTAGTTTTTTTTTTTTTTTTAATGTATTCTAATTTAGGTTGGACCACACGGAAAAGTCGTGGGGATAGAGCATATTCCGGCTTTAGTGAATAGTTCGATTGAAAATGTAAGGAGAGACTGTCCAGAATATTTAGAGAATGGCTTGATCAAGCTGGTTGGTAAGCTTTGCGGGATTTTGCTATATAGAATTCAGTTAAAACTGTGAGTTCGTGTTCAATGGAAGTTTCAACTCCAAATGCCACGATGAAAATTTCAGTTGTAAGATTTTAATTTGATCATTTCTAGGAAACTTTTTAATGTTAGATAGGTGAGGGCAGATGAAATTGCTTTCTTCCCCATTTTAAATAGCAATCAGTTTTGAGGATATATTCTGATATCAGTGATTTTGTATTTTATCTAATGCTGTCCTAACGAGAGTTTATAACCTTTATAAGCTGAATTAAAAAAAAAAATCCTATACATTTCTCGTTGCCTATGGTTTCTGTATAATAATTTTTGAAGCATTTTAATTTGGTATTTAACTCGAATAAAGCAAAAAAATCTGTTCTGTATAGTAGCCATAATGCAATCTATCACGCTAAATTGAAGCATTCAATCATGTTGAATCATAGACCTATAAAATTCAGATGAAAAATGTGATTTTTTTTTGTAGAATTCTAGGTGCTTTAAACGGAAAAATAAAACCAAAAAGCTGTTACGCAGGAAGTGTGGCTCGCAGGAAGCAAATCTGATTACACCTCTGAATTTACTTAAAACGGTTTTCCGTTAGAAGACTTTGCAAATTGTAAATTTCGACTAATATAAGACAGAATTCCGACTGGTGATTATCATAATTAATTTCCTTACGTAGTTTCAGTCAACAAAGAAAGCTACTCTTAGGTTTTCAATATATGCTGTCTTTATTCATTGTTTTTTAGAGGTTCTGGTGAGATGTGTTAATTAAAAATCACCCGATTTAAGTGGAAAAAATCATGTAAAGCCTATCGGTGTGTCTGTAGGGTTGAGTGGCTTTACAAAACAGTATGGCCTTCAAACAAGTGACATTGACATGACCTTGGTAAAGCCTTCGAAAAGTGAGGCCTTCAGGTTTAAAAACCACAGAAAGTTTCATACATTTTTGACAGTTTAGTCTAATACAAATGAAACATGTTTTCTTTTCAGAACACAGTATTATCTAAGTACATCAGTGTTCATTTCAAAATATTGCCTAAACTTATGGAGCTAAAAAATACAAACGCTCAGTTTAGGTTTCTTTATTTGTGCAATAATCTAAGTTTGCTTCAATAAAAAACGTTAGACAACTAAGGTAAGCATTATTTTGGATGCCCCTAACAGTTAAGCGTTGAAAAATTTTGTATTTAAAATTAAAAACTAATATTTAGAGGCTCTAACATATTAAAATGGCTAGATGGCTAAAGAATTGCCGAAAATACTTACTGCCTAAAAAGGTCCTAAACTTGCGCCTTAGTGGAAATTTTACTACAAAATACGAAAAAAAATTTATACATGAGTTTTCAAGCTTACTCTAAGCACTTCCCCATATGCTAAAATTTCTTAAATTTTGGCAGCTTTGTTAAACAGTCTTTTGTGCATTTTCAAAGGGTTGAAAATTTTAAATCGCTAAAAAAAAACGACTCAGAGAAACTATAATATTATCAGCTATCTAATGTGTGCAAATCTAATTGACTATACACAATTTTAACCAATCAGTATTCAAAGGAAAACATCGCTAAGAGAGGTGTCTTCTTGAAAAAGTTAGTTAGAAGTAGTTTTTCAAAAATCAATTAAAATAGCATCACCAACTAGTTGAGTGATGTTGTGGTTGATGGGGATTTTATATTATTCTTGAGTGAGGCATAATCATTCTATTGGGGAATAATGTAAAATTCTAACCATTAAAATTGCCTTTCTAAAACTAAAAAGACTGTAAGGGGCCTCCTACACCCACTTAAAATATAACTTATTTGCTTTGAAATTCTGGATCATCTCTAAGAGAGTAAAACATTCAAGAATTCAGCCTACTCCATAAAGTTTCTAAAGAGTCGCAAAAAAAAATATGCTTGAAACAGTTATTCATTCACGGTTTAGTTGTTGGTGATTGTATGGAATTCATTAAAAATAAAATTTTGTCCACAAAAGAAGAATTTCAAGGAAAAATAAAGAGCTGTATTAAGCTAAAGAAGAATAGAAATAAATAAAAATAAAGTTAAATCATTTCTCAAACATAAAACTACCATAAACACCCATCAATAAATAAATGAAACCCAAAATGAACAAAAGTTAATATAGCAACCGAGTAAAACTCTAAAAGAGCAAAAAATAAGATGAGTAGGGATGATACCCCTGCGCCTTCTAAATACTAGAACATATTTTGCACTTTACTGAAAACAATCATATAAAAAGAAAATCATGTCAATGCGGGTTGACAGTACAATGTGTATAATGATATTCATTCCTTAAAGGCTTAATAATATTGGATCTATTAAAGTTAAAATGAGAAAACTTTAAAATTATGTTTTGACTTTAGAAGACACAGGGGGGTGTTAGCCCTACTTCTCTTAATTTCTGCTCTTTTTGAGTATTTATTGTACTTCTGTTTGTCTATCTATTCGTGGCGATTTATGGCAGTTTTATGCTTGAAAAATTGTTTGACTGCATTTCTGCTCATCTTTGGTTTAATTGAGTTCCTTACTC
>JAQQPU010026218.1:0-10958 GCA_029168905.1 Artemia sp. Kazakhstan ARC1039 | reverse complement strand
GTTATGCCCTGGGGGCATATAAGGTTTTTATAGAAAGCGTTGTCATGCAAACTTCAAAAAGGGCTTATTCGATTGGAAATTGAAATGGCCAGTGCCCTTTTTAATAGTCAAAAGTAATTGGAGGGCAACTAATCCCCCTCTCACGCCCACCATTTCCCCAAACACATACAATCAACATTTTGAGATAGCCATTTTTTTCAATGTAGTTGAAAGTTCTGGAAATTAGGTCTTTGTGGATGAAAACCCCCTCCCCCCACATCCCTCAGGACAAGGGTTGTAAGTTATGCCCTGGGGTCATATGAGGTTTTTATAGAGAGTTGTCATAGAAACTTCAAAAAAGGGCTCATTCGATTTGAAATATAAAGGGGTAGAGCTCTTTTTAATAGCCAAAAGTGATTGAAGAGCAACTAACCCCCCTCTCATGCCCACCATTTTCCCAAACATATCCAATCAAAATTTTGAGATATTCATTTTGTTCAACATAGTTGAAAGTTCTGGAAATTAGGTCTTTGAGGATGACAACCCCACAACCCTCAAGGCAAAGGTTGTAAGTTATGCCCGGGGGCATATATGGCTATTATAGAAAGTTTTGTTGTACAAACTTCGAAAGGGCTCATTTGATTGGAAATTGACAGGGCTAGTGCCCTTTTTAATAGTCAAAAGTGATTGAAGGGCAACTACCCCCCCCTCTCACACCCACCATTTCCCCAAACACATTGAATCAAAATTTTGAGATGGCCATTTTGTTTAATGTTGTTTCAAGATCTGGAAATTAGGTCTTTGAGGATGCCAACCCCCCCCCCCAAAAAAAAAACTCAGGGCGAGGGTTGTAAGTTATGCCCTGGGGGCATATAAGGTTTTGATTATAAGGTTTAATATTTGTATGCTACCACTGGTATTACAATTACCACTAGTCCCCAACGTTGCACCTGTAAGAGAATAGATTTGAACCTCCTCAAATCCAAACTTTTATTTATAAGATATTCCACCTATTCATGAGGTAGAAACTTTGCAAGTAGCTGGCTGGATGCTGGTCTTCTTCATTATTCATCAGGAGAAGAAGAAATCTGGTAAAAACGAAATGGCTTTGGCATTTCAGAACCCTTGCAGAATAGTTGAAATATCTAAGAACTATGTATTTCTAACAGAATTAATTATGAAAATTAGTAGTATTTTTATTCCTCGAAAATTACTGTATACAAAACTTTGAATACGATAAAACAAAATTCATCATTTACCTTTGAATATTAGTGCATCAAAAAAAAACTCCTTCAGGCAAACTTCAGAAGTATATTAGAACTGCAGAATGGGGCTATAGTTATTGTGAATGAAAATCAGCTTATCCACTCTGTGTGGACTGAGGCCATTTCTCTTCTAAGTCACTATCAGGCCTACCACTAAAAATAGTCTTTCTGCAGTCACACTAGTTCTACACTAGGTCACACTAATTCCCAATAAGGCACCTCAGCAGTGTCCCAAGAACAACTGAGGGTATTATGTTCAAACTTTCAGGGCTACTTCTGCTCTTAAAATTTAACCAAATCAAGTGTATCCAAGCTATCAAAGAAAGTGAACAGATTTTTTTGCAAATGGTATCAAGTTTTCTATTTCAAGTCAACTAGAGCAGGTTTGAAACTAAATTAAACACTACTATTTGTGTCCAGATTTTTAAAAGGGAGTATGCTGTTAAAAATTGCTGAAAATTTTTCTCCAGCATACAAATAGCAGGTCAAAGCATTATTTCCTTTTTCGCTGAAAAGACTATGTCAATATAAAATGAATAGAAATTATTTAAAAAAACTTTTCCCAAAACCCCTATGCCTTCCCAAGGCCAGGACATAATTTGCACTTTACTAAAAAAAATATAAATGTTTTTACTTTTATAACTTTAATAAATCAAATAATATTAACATTTTGAGTACTAAATATCAGTATATGTGTATTAAAATGACAATGCACATTCATTTATATTTTTTCAGTAAAGTGCAAATTATGTCCCGGCCTTGGGAAGGCATAGGGGTTTTGAGCCCTACTTATGTTAATTCCTGCTCGTTTTGAGTTTGACTTGGTTATTTATTGCAATTTCTGTTCGTTTTGAGTTTCATTTATTTATCAATGCTGATTTGTGGTAGTTTCATGCTTGGTAGATTATTTTTTTTTCATTTTTACTCGTTTTTTGGTTTAATGGAGTTCTTTACTTTTCTTTGAAAAACTTATTTTTTGAAAAAGTTTTTTTTAATGCTAAAAAGCAAGAGGTAGAAACTATATGGAAAAGTTTTAATATAGACAATTAGCAATCCAAACTGCTACTTTTGTGGGAATGCATACTCATGTTAATGCAAATGTCTTGCAAAATGGAAGATCTCTTCCAAATATTGGAGACTAAAGCATTTTCCTAAGGTTTTCAAAACCATTTTGTAAACAAAATTGAAACCCTGCCAGTTTAAAAGAGGGAAACAACAACTACTTTATTGAATCTGTTAATATTAGACTAGAAACAGTGCAGGAGCCAACAATCAGAGTCCACTTACTTGAATACAGACAAGAAACTAGTTTTGAAACAGATGGAAAATCTGATACAAACATTCTTCCAGCAAGACAATTCTGATCTTTGAGACCAAAGTTTCAAGGAATCAAAACTTTTGATATTTTCCAAGGAATTGGGACATTCCAACAGACTGGAACTAATCACATTTATCTGAAGGAAAAATCTATGCCAACTATCTAGCCATCAAAATGAGTTCCTTTAGCCTTTCAACCAAAGCTTAAAGAAAAATTTTACATACTAAAAACCCTAGGCATTATAAAGAAGGAGAGAAACCAACAGACTGGGTAAATTCTATTGTTCTGGTTAAGAAACCAGATTATACAATTTCAATTTGTCTAGATCCAGTATACTTGAAAAAATGTATGTGTCCATACCAGCTCATTCCTAGCTTAAATAATACAGCAGTATGATGTGCTGGAGGTGAGCAGTTTTTGTGATTACTAAGAATGTTTACTGGTCAATGATTTTACACAAGGATTCTGCTTGCCTGACCACATTTAATACCATGTTTGGAAGATTCAAGAGATATTCTTTTTGGTTTTTATCAGTAAAGATGAGTACCAAAAGAAAATGGAAGAGACATTTCAAGGTACTTTATCAAATGACTGGGAGCAGGAGCATCCTGAAGCTCATTTCATTGGGGTGGGGGAGATCTTTGTAAATTTTACCAAATTGCTACCTGATTTATGCCAAATTTCCTGCAGAAATCAAGAATTTTGCTAAATTTCAGCTGAATTTGCGAAATTTCTCCAAAAATTTTACTGAATGCCCAAAATGTTGGGGGGAGGGGGTATGGCCCTCCCTGCCCCCCTTGGGACAATCCTAACTGGGAGTACATGAGAACCAAACAGGACACTGAGGAGAGTAATACAGGAGGCTCACTACAAGACCTCAAATTCAATAAGGACAATTGCCTTTTTGGTGCCAAAGGCATTCCCTACTTTGGACATATACTGACAAAGGCAATATGAAATCAAACTTTTCCAAATAAAAAGCAAGCAAGGAAATGGCAGTCCCTAAGAACAAAGGTGGTTCCTTTCAACATAATTGTCATTACCCTGACAATGTACCCTCTCCCCCCCCCCCTGATGGACACATATATAACCCTAATAATAAACATATTTTTTATTGTTGATCTGTTTTAAAATAAGTTACTCTGTGTGGACTTGGATATAACCAGTTTAGCTGGAGAGATTGTGCTGGATATTGGATAAAATACTATGTTAAATGAGTTAAAACTGTGAAGGATAATAGAAGGAAAAATGATAATCTGATTAATGCAAATATTCTGAATATTATAAAGTAAGAATTTAATTCTTTTTTATACAGCCTAGGGCTCTATAAGACCATTAGGGGGGGAGGGGGTGAATTGTCAAAAATGAGAACTAAAGCATAAAATTAACAATGTAAAAAAGTCTCTCTTTGTGTTCTAGCATGTTCCCTTCTGGAGAGCCACTGTTCTTAACCTTTACTAATTAGATGTTGGTGCCTGGCACTTTTCTATTGTTAAAACATGTCTTGGGTAAATATGGACATATTCATATAATTTAGCTAGGAAGATGTTCAATACACCATTTGATGGGGTTTTTATGTTCTTTCCAAATCCAGTAACCACATCTAGCACAAATACCATTTTGAGTGCTCACAGGAGCTAAAAGGGGTCAAAACACCCATAGTAACCAAAAGTTAAAAAAAAAATTATAAAAAAAACTGTCTAGTCAGAAAAAATTGCCATTTGTGGTTGATTCAGGAATTGTAATTATTATTAGTACTTGTTAAGAACCCAATAAACACACAAGAATAACCACATCAAAAAGTTGAAGATCCTAATGAAAAACAGGTTTCCACTGCATAGTGAGGTATTGCTCACTCCATGACAAAGATTTTAACTTTAGTTTTTGGGGGTTGAAGGGGCAAAAAAGGTACCTAGATTAGGTTATGTAATTAATATATGCTATGCTTTCCCCCCCCCCCTAATGTGTAAATATATAGCCTAAATTTGTTCATAGACTATTATATTTTTATCTTATTTTTTTATTTCATTAGCATTAATGAAACTTCACTTCTCTTGTGTTTATTGGATTCTTAACAAATACCTTATTTGGTACCTTAATTTTATTCTGAAAACAAATTTGCATGAATTTTAAAAGAGCAAGAAACATCTCAAAAATGACATTAAAGAAAAACTTATGTTATTCTCAACAGGTTTCAAGCTCTTTTTAAAATTTTCTGCAAATTTGTTTTTTAATAACTATCAGTAAGACAAAAGCAGCATTCACAAGCACATCTAGCTAGAATCCCATGTCTAGCCAGAATTCAATGTCTAGGTAACAACTGTTCACAAGTAAAATTTGGTGCTTAGCTAGACATGCTAGACAAGGCGCTTGGCTAGACATCCAGTTCTAGACTCTAAAACTCAATGTCTAGGATTTGTGATTACAGCCAATCAGAATGTGTCAAGTTCCACTATTTTCTTCATTTTTGTTTATATTTTTAAACTGAAATTTAATTTTTGTTTTCTCATTAATTGTTTTTTTTTCATTTTAGGCAAATATGCAACACCAGGCATAATAGTGAAGCACACTAAGGCAATTGTTTTGCTTATCTCATCCATTATCTTGTGACAGTAAAAATAGGGATTACAATTTTGAAAGTTTTGCCCAAATAAGCTCTCTTGATTGGCTAGAAATGACAATTTGAAACTAAATTTGTAGTTTTAGCTAAGCACCAAATTTTACTTGTGAAGAGTTGTCGCCTAGACATTGAATTCTGGATAGATATGTGTCTAG
Organism: Artemia sp. Kazakhstan ARC1039; assembly: GCA_029168905.1. NCBI lineage: Eukaryota > Metazoa > Arthropoda > Branchiopoda > Anostraca > Artemiidae > Artemia > Artemia sp. Kazakhstan ARC1039. Next base: position 5,621 of record JAQQPU010026218.1, on the reverse strand, counting down.
ACATGGGATTCTAGCTAGACATGCTTGTGAATGCCATTTAATGAAAATAGTAATTACCATTTCTGAATCAGCTTCAAATGGCACTAGCCAGGTTTTCCAGAAACAAAGATTTAAACATTTGGTTATTATGGGCTGCTTTGAGCCCTTTAGCCCCTTCAAGGGCTCAAAGTTGAATTTGTCACAGAAGAAATTCTTGAATTTGGGAAGATTCTAAAAAATATATTAAATGGTAGGCTATATTCACTTTCTTCCAAGGCTATCCAGGCTAAATTATATAAATGAGTAGCCTATATATTTACCATGTCTTTTGGCAAAAACCAGTAAAAGAAAATGTTAAGAAAACCATCCTTACTTTATAAAATGCAGAATAATTGTCGTTACCAGATTTTGACTGCAGCTCAACTATACTTTACTCCCCCCCCCAATGTGCAAATATATAGCCCAAACTATATATTTCTCATGTATTCTGCCAATATGTCTCTCATGTTTCAATCCCTGTACCTGTAAGAATCAACTGTGACAAAAAAAAGAACCAGAAAAACAAGAGTAACAGGTAGCAGAATGCATGAGAAATATATAATTTGGGCTATATATTTGCAATTTAGGGAGGAGGGTTAAAGTATAGTGTAGCTGCAGTCAAAATCTATTAACTACAATTAATCTCAATATTATGAAGTAAGAATTAGCCTATTTTTAGCATACCTCCTTCTCAGTAGGCTAGCCTCTAATCTAGATCTTTATCGACAAAACTCCCTTAAATTAAAAAAAAAGAATGAATCTACATATTTTTATAACCTTATAGGCTCTAACAGGGCTCAGCAATGGCATAAGGCTTAAAATCTTTTTTTTCCGGGAATCACGTTTGCTTATTTCAAATTGTTTAATACGTAACAGCTGATTGCCAGATCTCATTTTTGGTGTCATTTTGACACCATCTTTGGTCTGTGACGGACAGTGCCTTCTGATGAATCAAAATTTTGGTCTTTTCAGTAGGAGTGCCTTCAAATTTATGCCTCCAATAAACTCCTATTAACTAGATCCCAATGCCATGCCGATTTAATGGTGGCACGCCGTCAATAGAAAACACGTTGGCGTGGAAAAAAATGTCTTTCTTTATTTAACCTTATGTTTTTGCAGGGATTTGTTGATTTCGGTGTGCTAACTAAACAACCGTACTAATAACTTTGTAAAAGTCTAGCAATAATGAGCTATAACCAGAAATTAAGAGCTAGATCTTAGAGACAAAGTAGGCAATGGCGTATTCAAGGGGTACAGGGGGCCCAGCCCCCCATAAATTTTTCAAGATTTTTTAAAGAGCTAATTTTCTCGCTTGTAGCAGTCCTCTTAACTTTTTGCAGCATAGTTTGATAATTTATTTGAAGAAAGCTCACAGCAGTAAAAATTTTCCCGTGTACAGATTTTTTTTGCTTCTATAAGTCTATTAAGATTATTTATTTTTAACATCTATCTGACGTCATGAGCCTTAATGTGTCATTTCCTTGGTCATTACATCCTTGTGCTTTAGTTTCTAGCGTATTTCATTACAAAATTTTCGTTTCTTTAATTTTAATCTCTGGATTAAGGATTACCAGTTTCCGTCTGTCAAGTGACTAAGTGTGCCATGTAGCGGCAAAATATTTGGAATTTAGAGGATTACCGAATTGTTCTTTTCCGCAAAATTTGCTTTCTTTCATAAAATGACCTCAAAATGTCATTTATTAACGTTAGATTCGAACTGCTGCTATTTATGATGATATTGAAAAAGCCACAACAGTTTTGATTTGTTTCAAATTTTAAATGCTGAAAAACTGAGGAGATAATTCCTTCAATTGTTATAATTGTTTTAAAACGCAGATGAAAAGTTTAACTCAGGTCAACGATTCTAAGTTAAGAGTATTTCTAAGAAGCAGTGAGCTGAAAGCATATTCTTGAGTTTTTGCAATCAAGGCCATATTTTGGTGATTTTATTGCTCACTGCTCAAATTCGGTGAAAAAAGACGAAAAATAAAATAGGTAAAACCAACTCAAAAGCAGCAAATTCGGTTGGTGAGTAAATTATTTTAGATCAGAAGCAGATTTTACTTTCTTAGTTTAATTTGATCCAACTTTGCGAAGCTAAGAAGATGCAAGGTTAATGAATTTTCCATTTTACCATATTCATTTCATAAAGTTCACTTGGATTTTGGAAAGAATTAAAATCTTGTGCGAAATTCAACCAAATCCTCAACTTTTTTTTCAAGTTTGTGGAACGGTTTTAGAGTCTGATTCGGCTTTAACTATATCTCACAACTAGATGCATCACTACGACACTTCGTTCGCAGAATTTTAAATTATATTACTGAATTTTTTATGTTTTTTTTTTAGTCATTAAAAAGAAGGAGGTTATTCATCATTTGTTCTGGAGAGTAAAGAAGAAAGCGGGAGTGAGCGTGAAGAGCCGTATTGGTACCAGCCGGCCTATAAGTCTTAAACTTCTTGGAAAAGGTGACTCAAGTACTCGCACTTCCCATAGCCCATCAATAGAATTAAGAAGTTTAATCGGTATGATTGGTATGTTTTAGCTGATAAGAAGACTTGGTTACAGATGAAGACAATGGATTTCTAAATATCTGATGAAACTTTTTTGAGGGTCAGAGGGATGAAAGGACTTATTTGTAATTCATATACCCTGCAGCAAGTTTTTGGAACTGGAACTGGATCTTCTCTACCGGATTTCTTGTGGGGGCGCAGTGGGTTTGACCTAAGCTTGGTAATACGGTACCCAGAGATTGAACACAGCTGTAGCAACATTGCAGGGCCGACACAAGGACTTTAGTAGTCAAGAATCATCGTTAATTCAATGCAATACAATTTATTCTACTGGATCTTGGAATTTCTAATGAAATTGACTTGAAATTTTCGATGCTCTGAGAGTCTGTTCGATCTACTCCGTTTTTTTCACGGATTCCGTGTAATTTTGGACTTTTGAGCCAAATTTTACAGAATCTTAAAAAGTTTGGGGTGATGTGTTTTTTCTTCCATTGCAACGCCCCTGCCTGATAGAATAGAGATAGAAAGCAGCAACTATTAGCTTTTACATACATTTCGGTTTCCATTATTTAAATTTTGTCCTTGTTGAGGCCTCCAAACTGGCTCTAATTTAAATGCTATTTGCAAGACGCTGCATTCTTCTTCACCTTCTACCAAACTAGCTGAGTTAATAGCTTCTTCTGTGTTCTGCTGCACACAAAGAATAAAATCTGCTTTACTATTGTGACACGCACTGAGTTGAAAAGTATGATACTGTTATTACACGGTTTCGTTGACTACAAAGACAGGTATCATAAAACCCCAGACATGGAGGAAATTAGACGCAGTTGACTATTGGATAGCAAGAGATTAAACAGTCGGAAGAAAACTTTTGATCCTACATATTTTTGAGTGTTTTTGCTTGTGTCACGGTTTCCTCGAATTCACATGTTTCATTACGTGGGATGTGCCCTTGGAGTTCTAAAGGGTTTAGACAGACTCGTCTGTTTATTCGGATTTGAAAGAAAGTCACTGGCGTGCTGCCAAAAAAAATTTCAGCAGATCACCACCATTTTCCCTAAAAAACAACTATCCGTCACCGAACAGAAAACTGGCGTGGCGTCAGGGCTAGCAATCTAAAGCAGCACTAGTCCGTTTGAGTCCAATGCGCCTGTGCATGCTTCTCCTTTTTCCCAATAAATTCCAAGAACGAATTCTCCATGCTTGACCCAGACGCCACGCTGGTCTCTTTTTGGTGGTGAATAGCTGATTTCTACGGAAAATAATGGCGTGCCACAAAGCGCCAGTAAAATTTTTTGGCGCGGCGCTGATTTTTCTTATTAGGAAAAATATTCAAATCTTTTTAAAATATCCCGAATAGCATATTGTTTCAATCTGAATAATCAGACAAGTCTGTTAAAGCTCTTTAAAACTCCAAAGGTTCGCTCTACATAGTAACACACCTAAACTCGTGAAAACAGACACAAGCAAAAAGGTGTCTTTTCAGAGTTTTTAATTTCTTGATTTTTCACTTAATTCTAACGTTCGCTTCCCTCCGTTTTCGTGTTTTCTGTATACCTGTTGCTGTGCTCAATAAAAGCCAGAAATCTCAGTATCATGCTTTTCATTCTTTCAACCGAGTGTGTGTCACAGAATCGAAGCAGCTTTTGTTCTTCGTGTGTTGCAGAGCACAGAAGAAGTTTGGACTCAGTTTTCAAGTAGTTTTTCTTCATTAGGGGGAAGACGAAGAAAAACAGACAATTACTTCTTGCAAATACCTTATAGCATTTAAATTACAACCGATTTGGAGGCCTCAACTAGGGCGAAATTTGAAGAATGGAAGCCACAATGCATGTAAATTCAAGTTGATTCTACTTTTTATCTGCATTGTAAACAGGTAATGGCGTCACAACAAGGGGTGAGGGGGCAGCCTCCCAAACTTTTAGAGATTCGGTGAACTTTGGACCGAAAGTCCGAAATTAAACTGAATCCGATAAAAAACGGAGTAGCTACAGAATAATCTGAGATTATTAAAAATTTCTATCCTATTTCAATACTAATTCTAAGATCGGGTAGTGAAGGTTCCAAATTCAGTTGTATAATTTGTAAATTCTGTGAAGAAAGTCTCTTAGTGACATATCTAGTTATCAAATTTAGTTTAAAGCAGAAATAAAAATCTGAAATCGTACCACAAGTTTGAAAAAAAGTTTGGAATTTGGCATGGGTTGCCCAAAATTTTAATTCTATTCGTTTTTTACTTTCTTAAATCCAAGCGGATATTTTGGAACGAATATGGTAAATTACAAAATTCGTTATTTTCGTAGTTTCGCCAAAGTGTCCCACTTTCAACTAAGTAAGTAACAACCATGAAATAAGTTATTGATTTTTAATGACAAATTATTCCCATTTTATCATTTGGAATGAATGTCGATTGACTTTTCCAAAGTGGCTTAGCACGCTAAATCCCAGCAAAAACAAGGCTTAATACAGACAGACTGGTAGCGCACCACCACGCCGATGGCACTGGTGGCACTCTGCCGCATCACCCAAATATTTCCCCACGCTGGCGTGTTCTTCATCAGCGCTGCGCCGCCGGTAAATTGACAAGGCGTCGGGGTGTACTCCATGTATTCTCTATTTTGGCCAAAAACACGCCGACCTTCGCCAACAAAAAAGCAAGTTTGTTTTGACTCATGCGTTAAGGGCTAGGCACACGTAGCTGATTTCGGGAACCGATTTCAGCAAGGGTATATTCCACGTCGAGTGTTTATAATTAATGATGCTAAGAGGCGGGGCTTAGTGACGTTTTTCGGTGATTAATCATCATTAATTACGATTAATATACGATAATCATTAAATACGATTAATTACATGCCTAAAGCTCTAAAGCCCTAGTACATTTCTTGTCCAGAACGTAATTAATGATGATTAGTCACCGAAAAACCGTCACTAAGCCCCGCCTTTTAGCATCATTAATTAGAATCACTCGACGTGGAATACACCCTTGCTGAAATCGGTTCCTGAAATTAGCTACATGTGCCTAGCTCAGGGCTTCCACCATCCACGAATTTTCGGGGATTTCCTCGAAAATCTATGTGTCTCCCCGAAAAAAA
>JAQQPU010026217.1:0-10714 GCA_029168905.1 Artemia sp. Kazakhstan ARC1039 | reverse complement strand
AACAACCACCAACCCCATGTAACTGAACCCCTGTATAACTGAAACCCTGTAAGAAAGAAATCGCTTGAGTCCTCTCGCAATAGCAAACCAAACCAGATTATACCCACTTAACCAGATCAAAAAATGGCGGTCACACTAGCTTGATTAGTAATTGGACTTTCAGTCCTACATTCACGGGTTTCTGCAAAGTGCTATGGACTTCATTGAAAAAATACCAGTTAAAAAAAATAAATAAACATGTATTATACTCATTCCTCTTGGCAAAAAGGTGTAATGACCTATTCTTAACCAATGCAATACCTTTACGCAAATATCTTTTCGCAAAAAATTCGCAAATCTCGTAAACTAAAGAAGTAATTACCCTTTTCAACATTAATTACCCCTTTTTTGCAAATGCTTGCATATCCCATTACCCCTTTTTGCAATGGTTAATCAAACATCTCCGATTGTAAAAGCATTAAAAAATTTTCCAATTACTAATTACCCTTTTTTTTATTCAAATCCTAATCACCAATCAAGTCATACACGTTCCTCTTGGTAAAGAGTGTGATGACCTGTTTACCTACTAGAAGACCCTGGTAACCCCAATTCGTTCGAAACCTACACACATACCCATGCCTCAGGCGTAGGTTTGCGTGTAGGTTTCGGACGAATTGGGCGCTTACTACTCCCAACCATAAATGAAAATTTATTCCATATTAGGCTAATAAACTGAATTAACCATACAATTTAGTGATTAAATTATACAATTTACTAGTATATTCATTCTTAATAAACGTTCAAAATTAGAATATAAACAGTTCTCCAAATTTTTGTTAGGTGATGCTTAACAAAAATAAATAACGTATGATAGGTATGTGTGCTTTTATGTTGTCTTATGTTAAATTTTGGTACTTGTGCATTATATCCTACACACGAAAAAAATCAAATTTGGTTAATGCTAATCAAATAAAATAAAATAGAATGAAATATAATAGTTTAGAAACAAATTTGGGCTATATATTTGCACATTAGGGAGTTGGGGTGGGGGTAAAGCATAGCATATATTATATACTGTACCTAACGTAACCTAGGTACCTCCCTCCCCCCCCCCTAAACCCCAAAAAACAACAGTTTAAATATTGTAAACGCAATAAGAATTCACGCTTTGCGATCCCATTTATCCATTGCAAATATCCGTTTGACTAGTTTCCTGTAGCATTTCCTTGTACAGTATATAGCTTTGTTTAGGATATAACGCACAAGTACCTGTATTTTTGTACTACGTATATTTATCATACAGAATATTTTACTTATGCAGCAGATTTTTTGAGGCTAAAGCTTTTGTATGATACGTGATGGTGTTATTCTTCAATTTCTTTTTCAATTGACAAGGGTAGCCTCAGACCTATTGCTCATTACCACGAAACAGCTGAACAATTTATCTGAAAGACAATCAGTGAGAAAGCCAAGGACGGTGTCAGGGATTCAAGCTGAGGGAGGGGTCATTGGGTAATAATCTACCTCAGGATTTTGAGAAAACATCTTTTTATGCTTCCATTTAGAAAAATGAATATGTATGGTTAAGATTCCGATGCCGTTAAGAAATGTCCCATCCCCTAGATTTTGGAAAACATCTCGTTTTTACATCTGCATTTAAAAAAAAATGAAAAAATATACTACCCTCCTTACCGTACGATTTAGTAAATTGACACTAGTGGAAGGTGTATGAATATTTCATTTCAGGAATTATTTTGATATTTGTTTCACATTTCTAGGGACAAGTATGCGTCTGAGGTCAGATTTGAATAATGGATAGCAATGATATGAAGAATAGATCTTTATGAACCACTGGTTTTAAAAGTAAAAATCATTTCGAAACTGTTGTCCCTCTAAGGCAGTTTCATGGCTGTTGTTGAGATAAACAGGAAGAATAAAATGCTTTTCCAGTTCAAATATCGACCTTTAACGTTTTGCCCTAGTAATTTAATTTAGCGGCAGGTTTCAACTGTGGTATAAGTAAGTTAGCTTTCGAAGAGCTGGCAACTCTGTTAGACATGTCATGCTGCCTCAAATCCGTGTGGTCAATCTTAGGCCTTTTCTAAAGGCAAATTTGACTGTGAACTTATTTTGGATTTTATATATGTGATTATAATATCAATCTAAATAATAAAAATGTTGCTCCATTGACAGTCTATAAAATAAAATCTTGGTTTGTTGACCATTCAGTTCACAATCTAGGTTGGAACTTCGACAACTTCGCTTGAAAAAATACTGTGGGTTTGGATTATGGATTTTGCCAGGTCAAGGGGTGGGTTCATGAATTCGGTTGTGCTCAAATCTAGAGTTCTGAAAAGTATATCTCACAAAAGACTCACAATAGAAAGTGAGCTTTAATCAGCCACGGTGAAATCACGTGAAATACGATGAAGATCGGAAAGACACTCGGTTCAGAATGTACTAGGGCTCTTTGATGCAATTGTTTCCTATAATGGTTTCAACAGGAATAAAAATTTAAAATGGGGGGAGGGGGTCAAACCTTCTACCCCCCACCCCCCTCCCTGTATTAGGCATTGGATTCACCATAATCGTAGATTCAACAAAAAAAGGATTTGACTTGTTTGATCGTATGCAATTTTTAATTTAAAAAACTTTCCGAAAAAGAAATTTTTTAAATATCATTAAAGGCCATATCAAAGTTTAGGTCAGAAGAAAAAGAAACCTACAATAACTCAAACTCAAAACAAACAGAAATTACAATTAAAGAAAAGATGAAACCCAAAACAAACAGAAATTAAATAAACAATCATAGCAAAAGAAAAATACAACAGGTACTAATATAAATGAATAAATAAATCTCAAAATAAGTGTAGCATAAGTTGAATATATTAATCAAGGTTAAAACCTGTAATTAAAGGACAAGTTAGGTTTACGAGGGTCTAACGTACAATATTCAGCTTCCGCCATAACCCAGTATTTTTCTATTATAATTTTTTTTTGGGGGGGTCAAACCCCCTACACCACCACCCCCCCTTGTATTCGGCCTTGGATTTACCAAAATCTTAGATTCAACAAAAACAGGATTCGACTTGTTTGATCGAGTGTAATTATTAATTTAAAAAAAAACTTTCCAAAAAAGAAGTGTTCTAAAGATCAGTAAAGGCCATATTAAAATTAAGATCAGAAGAAATAGAAACCTACAGTAACTCAAATTCAAAACAACCAAAGATTACTATTAAAGAGTAAATGAAACCCAAAACGAACAGAAATTAAATAAACTATCATAGCAAAAAAACATCCAACAGGTACTAATATAAATGAATAAATAAATCTCAAAACGAGTAAAGCTTAAGTTGATGTGTAAATTAAGCTTAAAAGTTGTAATTAAAGGATAAGTTGGCTCTACAGGGATGTACCGCACAATATTTAGCTTCAGCCAGAACTTTATTTCTCTAATAATACCTAAATTATAAAATAAAGAGATTCACAAAAAAATCTTACTTCGTATATCTTTGTATGTGTTTTCAATAATGTCAATAAACTCATTTTCTGTAGCATGTGGGGCAGACCAAGTTAATATGAACTTGACCTCGATTCCAAAAGACTCCAATGTTGGAACTATTCCGTTGGCAATCTGAAAATAAATTATATAGTCTAATAGACTCATACGTCACACAAACATGCATGATTTTTTGGCTATTGGATTGGATATACTGTTTTATCTTCGGTCATTGGATGGATGAGTGAGGTCCTACACATTGTTCAAGTGTTCATTTATCTCAGCTACTTAATTAGGAAGAAAGCTCTCTCTTCTTTTTTTTAACCAAATAATTACGTGTAACATACAATACTACTTCATGGTAGCAGGACAAATCCTCAGGGATATAGATTATGATGGAAAAAAAGTCCCTGCCACAAAAGCTTTGACCTTCAAAGCCTTTTTCTTCCACTATACATTTACCCTGATCAGTTGTGTCATGTTATTCCTTGCTCGATGTGGATCAACATCGCAATAATTTGAAGCATTCATCATAATATGTTGTCATAATTTCAAAATACCTTAGGTGCAAAACAGGTTTTAAGCTATAACAGGCTGAAGCTAATAAAAAAATTTTTCACTTGGCATTCTAGATTCTAAGGCTTCAATCATAGCATTACTCACTTACTTACCTAACTCTCGTCCGGACAGGTTGGCCGATTTGGGGCTTTTCCTCTAATGGCATCATAACAATATATTCGGTATGCCTCCCTGTTTGTTACAGTCCTCAGCAGTTCTTGAGAGGGGTGGTCAGAGAAATTTTTCCACCAACGCTTGGGAGGTCTTCCCCAAGGGCGAGGGGCAGTTGTTCTTCCCTCAAAGGCTATTTTAGGCTTCTGGGCTGGGGACATACGCTGAACGTGTCCTAACCATCGAAGCCGTTGGTGTTCGATGGTCTGCGCGATGGTTTGAGGGTAATCCAAGGAGGACAGCAGTTGCTCGTTTGACACTGAGCTTTCGGAGTCATTTAGTTTCATAAGCCTCCAGTCGGAGATTTTCTTTGGCTTTTAGAGTCCATGTCTCTGCTCCATACATTGCAACTGGAATCACTAAGGCACGGAATAGCCGGATCTTCAGTTTTATAGGGAGGTATTTATTTTTCCAAATAGAGCACAGTGACTTGAAGCATGCGGTGGCAAGAGCCAGGTGTCATTTGATGTCTTTTAAGGAGTCGTTTGTGTATGTCTGCACACTTCCTAGGTAAATAAATTGGTCGACCCACTCGATTTCCTCGCCCCGAATAGTGAATTTGGTAAGGGGGGGGGGAGACTATTCTCTGCATGCCGTGTAACTCACATCACCTTGGTATTGCAGGCGTTTATATTCATTCCAAAGCAACTAGCTGCTTCGTCGATAGCGCTTGCGCTGGCTTGGATTTCCTCTATTTTTTCGTTCAGGCGATTGACGTCATCAGCATACGCAAGTAGGTCAAAAATGTATCCTCCCAAGACTATTCCCATGTTATCGGGGACAAATGCCAGCACTGTTTAAGAATAGGCAGAAAAGAGAGGGACTGAGAGGAGGCATCCTTGAAGAATATCTGTAGAGGTAGAAAACTCCCCAGTGAGTCCTTCACTAGTCTGCACCATGCTACTCACCGTTTGTACATACTCCTTATAATATCGATAATATCAGAGGGAATTCCGTAGTGAGCTAAGATAAGCCAGAGATTATCTCGCCAAATTAGGGCAAAGGCTTGCTTAAAGTCGATGAACAGTTGGTATAACTCTTTACCGAATTCCAAATGTCGTTCCATGATTTGTTTAATGACAAATATTTGGTCTATATTGGATCTATTCTGACAGAATTTGGCTTGATACTTGGGTATAACGTGTCTTGTCATGTTTCTTATGCGGTCTAGGAGTATTTTCGTGGGAATTTTACCGGGTTGGCAAGTAAGTGATACGGGTCTATACTATAGTTGTCGTAATGGCTTTTGGATCCTTTCTTCTGCAGGGTAACTATGACAGATGTTGACCAGAACTTGGGGTAGTATTTTGTTTGCCAAACAGCTGTTACTATTCTATGGTACAGATTGATGATAATATCAGATTCTACTTTGAGGAGTTCTGCTTGTATACTGTCTATCCCGGATGCTTTATTGGATTTGAGGGATTCCACAGCGGTTTCTACCTCTGGCCTTAAGGGTTGGTAGGAGTGGTTCCTCATTTATTTATGCTGGAAACATCTGAAGGACTTCAGGATCTGGATTTATTGTGAGATTTAGTTTTCCTGGAATTACTCTTTCCGACGATCTAGGATTTCGGCGCGAGAGGTAATTTTGTGCCCTTTTTTATGCAAGAGTTCCAGGCACTTTGTATCTTTATGATTTCCTAGCTCTTTAGCACGCTCGAACATATGGTGTGAGTTACGTCTTTGGAAGTCGTCTTCGCACTGCTGACACGTTTTGGTTATCATGTCTTTAAGTGCCTGGCGAGTTTTCTTATCGATTTGGCGTTTCAGTTGCTAGAACCTATACTTGCTTTCTTGATCTTGTTTGTTTCTGAGAGTTCCTTTCTTGCTGCTCATGTCAACAATCTCCTGGGTAATCCATGGTTTGTCTCTGGCAGATTTACGGCCGAAAACGGTCTCGGCTGTTTCACATATAGCCCTGCTACTTTGCAACACAAGCTGATCTGTGTCGGCTGGGATAAATGGGACAGTTGTCTCTTGCATTATCTTCGAAACTCTTTCGTTTAGCTGCTCTCTATACTCTTGTTTTGTCTTCTGGTTCTTCAGGGCTTCCACACGGAATCCTGGGACTTTTTGCTTCGATTTGAAAACAGCCTTTAATCTTAGACGAATTGATGACTTAAGGAGGCTGTGATCACTGCCAAAATCTCCACCGGGGAGAGTCACTGTGTCTGTAAACGAGGATTTCTGCCGATTCGACATCAATATGTAATCAATCATGTTGGTAGTCCTGTATTCGGAGGACCACCAAGTGACTTTCCTATTTCGCCGGTTTCTGAACATCGTGTTTGTCATAAAAAGGTCGTTGTCTCGGCAAAATTCAATGTGTCGCTCTCCTCTGCTGTTGATCTGCCCGATTCTAAATTTGCCCATGATATCTTCGTTTCCACTGTTGTCGTTTCTCAAGATGGCATTGAAGTCTCCAAGGACAATAACGGTGTTTTTCTTTAGAATGGTGTTGACAAGACTCTGAAGCAGAGAGTAAAAATTTTCAGGCTCCTCATCTGATCTTGACGAATCAAGAGCGTAAACCTGGAGAGAAGTTGCGGAAATTGCTTTTGAGTCGGATCATCATCAATCTTTACGAGACAGAAACCACTGACACTACACATTTTCTTGCTGATTTCGTCAGCAAAAAGTCAAGTCCCTACCTGTGTATTCCATCTTTCTTGCCAGAGAGTAGGAGGGTCGCGTCTCCTATCTGTTCTTCGCTGTTTCTCGGTAGATATGTCTCTGAAAGACCAATTATGTCCCACTTGTATCAGTTTACTTCGCGGAGGGGCATGCACTTTCTTTCCTGGTTTTGCGAGTGTCCGGAGGTTTAATATTCAAATTCTGGTTGTAAGTTTTGTACCTAAAATTGGTCTACCATCCATTTTAGACGGACTGGTCAAATATTCTCTAGATTTATTTCCAACACTGTTGGCTGTCAATACAGTGGTTGCCCCGAATGTGGTAGTTTTCCGTCGGTTTCCCCAAACGCGATAGGGTGTTTGTTGGTTTCCCCGGACGCGGTAGTTTTTTCGTCGGTTTCCCCGTACGCGGTAGCCCTACTTCTTAATCTCATTGAATCCCCAATCATAATTGATAAAGAGGAGAAATTTCTTTGCTTACTTTTGGAGCAATGGCAAGGTAATCCTTTTTGCTTCTAGCAGGGACCGTTGACATCCTTATGTGTGCCTTCCACCCTTTCACAGTTGTCCTCCTAGAGAGTATCCTCCCATGATGGTGTCCTGCAGCACATTTAACCTGTTGACGGGGGAAGATTCGCAGCTGATGGAACGTTTCCACAACCTGGTAGGCCCAGGTCAGTCTGTATCAAAGGGGCCTTCTTCCTCCTCCAACTTTATTTATGTCCCCTAGGTGAGAGTGCCCAGGTTTCAATTTGTGGACCCCCCGGAGTCTAGGTCCTCCCTTGGTCCGCGCCTCTCATCATTATAGATACCCTACATATCTGTAGGGCATTCCCTTATCCGCCACCTGAAGACACGCTGAGTGGCCTGGGGGAAGCCCGCACTGAGAATATGACTCAGTAGTACTCAGAGAAACAGTCAAAGGTCAAAAGAAACAGAACAAAACAACAATGAACTCACAGCACAATAAGCATGGGTTCTCACTAGTCAGGCTTTCGGTACATGAGTCAGGTTTGAATATAAATTTGGATTTACCGGGTTGTTAGTTTCGAGACACGGAGGCACCCCAAGTCGGGATAGCAGAATACTTATTCCGCTACCATTTGCGAATCATTAGCTAATTCAAGTGACATGATATTATATCATTACGTTGAGTAGAGCAGCTATCAATAATTTCCACTAAAAAATAATTTAAGTTTGATTACCTTATATTAGAAACGTGTGTCAGGTACATAAATTAGCAAGCAGATTCCAGGATTTTTGACCTGTGTTACCACCCCTAGTGATTTATTATATTTCTTGTGATTTTTTTTTCTTGCCTAGTGATTCTTTTGGATAGTGATTTCTAGTTTTTTTCTTTTTTTTAATGTGGCTAAATATAAATTTGTTTCGACATTCTAGCTTTGAGGTCAGAAAGCAAGAAAGTTTATATTGCCACAAAAATTACAATGTACTTTTGTTTCCATTCATGCAACATTTTCGGTCATAATGGCTGGTCAATTCTCCAACGCTAATTCCTCCCTTTGTGGCGCCTTGATATGCCCCATTTATGAAATAAACGTGTATTACTGTTTACATACCTATGCTGTGATACCTGCTAAGTCTGCTTTCTTACTAATGTGCCAAAGCTTTTTTAGTCGCACTATACGACAAGACTATTTAAACAGGTCAAAGAGTACCATACATAATTATTTATTTATTTATTTTATTTATTATATAATATTTATTTTAATACATTTTATTTATTTTATCTATTTTTTATTTTATTTTTCTGATCAAGTCACATTCAATTAAACTGTCAGATCGTAGGGAATCTATTCTGGACCATAAATCAAAATATGTCATGGACGGGGGTGGGAATGCCCCCTGAAACATATTTGCCGATTCAGAAAAAAAATGATGATGAGTGCCATTATCTTACTGGCTCAATAAATAAGATAAAATTAGAGACTAATATAATATTTTATTAATAAAAAAAAATCCGACATCGCACACGGTAGATTACTACTGGCGTATTGCTATATTTTATCTCTATAATATCTGGTATCAAACGATGCAATAAAATCATAGTCAAGGCTACCGGCTATAAAGATAACGTAACTCTTTTCTCTTTATTTATATTGCCAAGTCAAAGAGGTGTTTTCCACCTCTTTATGCATTTCACGGATCAAAAGTCAGATTTTGCGAAAAAAATTTAAAATATTAAATGAGAAGAATCGTATTGATATGACAAAAAGAATCAAAGAAGACGAAAATCGCAAATAACCAAATTCTTTTTCTCCAACTAACTTAGAAAAAGAATTTAGTTGGTAAAGCGAAATTTTACCAACTAATTATTTAGACTTGCGATAAAGATGGAATTGACAAATAAAATGACCAGCTTATTGAAAATAGATGGTAATACTGAGAGAATTCCTACCACCATCCAAATAATATTCACTAACGCTGTTGGTTTAGCCAGCCAAAACAACGGGTGAATCCATGAGTGATTCTATTCTGTGATTCTTCATTCATGAAGACTTTTGAATTTGGTAGCCACTTCTTGTGGGTAGCAACTAATTCAATAATGACTGGCTGAGAAAAGTGCCAATCTAATATCAAGGGTTAATTTGCTTATTGATTAAGTACAAATTAACTACAGAAAATAAAAATTGTTTGTGGACCATTCAATTATAAACAACTGCTATGATCTCCAAAGTCAAAATTTTTCCAAAATATTTTAATACTCTATATAGTGACTGGCTGAGAAAAGAGCTAGTATAACATCAAGGGTTAATTTGATTATTGATTTTAAGTGCCAATTAACTACAATAATTGTTATTATTTCAAAACTCCAATTTTTTCCTAAATATTTTAATACTTCACATTAAATGTATATTGTTGCGTTTCTCCTAGTTTCTCCTGTACGAAAAACATCTCTTCCCTCGAAATAATTCTTGTTTATATGGTCCTCAGCTCTTCCTTAAGAACCTACAAATTGTCTTGGATAGTATTGCCCTACATAGAGCTGGCTTGCCTATGTAGTGTATATAGTGCCTATATACACTACATACATAGTGCCTATGTATACCTACAGTACATACCTACACTATATACCTACACTACATAGTGCCTATGTACACCACATAGTTTAGTGTATGTAGTGCACTACATAGTGTACTGTATGTAGTACACTTCATAGTGTAGTGTATGTAGTACACTACATAGTGCCTATGTGCACTACATAGTGTAGTGTATGTAGTACACTACAAAGTGTAGTGTATGTAGTACACTACATAGTGTAGTGTATATAGTACACTACATAGTGCCTATGTACACTACATGGTGTAGTGTATGTAGTACACTACATAGTACCTATGTACACTACATAGTGTAGTGTATGTAGTACACTGCATAGCGTAGTGTATGTAGTACACTACATAGTGCGTATGTACACTACAAAGTGTAGTGTATGTAGTAAACTACGTAGTGCCTATGTAGTGTATAGTGCACTATGCACTATTGCAATGGTGATTTCCGTACCTTACTTTGTCCCCAGTCGGATAACAATGCTTTGAATAAAACCATCCAATAAAATGGTATTACCATAATGAACAAGTATGTCTTCTCTTGACCTCCATCCTCGTCAATTGGATGTGTCCCCCTAGTCTTTTGCACCCCTCTAGAGGGCTCCCGAGCAACTAAAAGGTCAAATTGACACTCAATGTTCCAGCAATGGAACATCTTTGTCCTTTATCACCTATATTTTTATGAACTACCTTTTTTGTTTATTTTTTTTTTAATTTAAAATACCTTTATTCTATTTTCACTGAATAATAATAAACAATTCATTACTCTTCACTGATAAATTACTTTGAAACCCCCCCCCCCC
>JAQQPU010026215.1:0-11622 GCA_029168905.1 Artemia sp. Kazakhstan ARC1039 | reverse complement strand
TACAGCCTTTTCTAACTAACAAAAAATATTTAAAATAAAATCAATATTTTTCAAAGAACTTTTACCATTATAAGAAGCATGTAGACATAGGTATGTAAAATTCAGTAATTTTTGGGAGGTTTAAACAAAAATCTGATTTTTCAACTGTAACTAGAATCATTTCCGAAATTTTTAAATAAAATAATTTTATTTGACTGCAAACTGCAAAAATAATTATGGTGTCCGAGCATTAATTTTAATTTTTTAATTCAAACCAGAAAAATGCCTGAAAATTTAAAAATTAGTTTGGTTTTCCTTTTGCTTCAATTCGTTATGTTTCGTTTCGACTCGTTGCGTCATTTTATTTGAAATACAAGAAGACAGATGTGTATCGAACGACTATCTGTAGTTTACACTGTTATTACCATGCTAGGAATTATGACCCTTGGTTGTGGTTTATTATCAATTTTTTTCCCAAATTGGTTCTTTTGGATTGAGATAATGTCCCGGCAAAAAGCCATACTTTTAACTATTTCTTGTGTTTACATTGTTATCTTGTCGTTGATATGCACTATTGTTAGTGTATCAGAAGAAAGTTTTGCTGAAAAAATGGCAGGGCTGGGAAAGTATAGTCTTTATTTCTCACTTCTAGTCTTTATTGTGGTTTTAGGGCTGTCACTATTTTGGTATAAAAACCCGTATCGCGCCGGGATATACATTGATGATGAAGTTTCAATAATCGTGATGATAATCAGCGCATGTGTAGTTTTGTTTATCCTTTTTTTTTTGCTGATTTACTGGCTAAAAATAAATGTGCTGCTATACTTTTTTTCATTCGTGAGCATTTTCTTTGCCTTAGTATCGGTCTTGTTATTTTTTCTGCAAGCCGATGCAGGTGTCATCGCTCGACCAATGGTAGAAGTGTTTGTAAGAAACTACAATGGTAGTGAACGTGTTAATTTTATTTTAGACAAGTTCCATGGGTTTTTTGAATGCTGCGGGATAGGTGATTTTAAAGGATTTCCAATAGATTTTGGTGAATATAACCATAACAATTATACGGGCCTACCTAGATCTTGTTGTAAAGGAGCAGCTGACAGCGAAAAAGTATGCAATACAAGAAATCCCAGAGAAATCCATTATAATAGCTGTGAAAAAAGATTGGACGAAATAGTTGAAGAATACGGGTTATGGCCCAAGGTATTAGGTGGTTGCCAAATAGTTTTTTGGTTATTCATCGGTTTTGGTGGCATTAATAGAGCATTTGTCACTGAGGGTAGTTTCAGATGTGATGAATTCATCATGAGCTGTAGACCAGACTATGACAGTGATGACAGTGACACGAATCGTGATTCCTTGGTGTAAAACTAGGATAAAACAGTTTAAAAAGGAATGCACATTCTATATTTTTTTTAATTGGGGTTCGAAGACAGTTTGATCAAATCTAAGAAAACAAACGACGAAAAAAAGTTGAGAAGGCTTTAACCTCTTTAAATGCCCTACCATTCATTGTGAATTTCAACTCTTTTATAAGACCTTTTAAAAGAATGAAAGTGCTCATCTAGGTGCATTATTTTCCACCTATATGATCCCATCTAAGAGTAGAGGTATTCCGCCCGCCAATGTTTCATTCTTCCCCATGAGGGTTCAGAAAATATCTAGTGACAAGGGGAGGGGGCAGAAATGTAGCCAAAGAGACTGAAGGGGTTTTAAGACAGTGTGTCTGAAACCTCCTGAAGTGGGGATGATAATGTTTAAGCTATGCAGAGAAGAGATTTTCCACGATTTCTCTTTTGGCTATTACAAAATTATAAATGTTTTTAGCTATGCTTAAATTTTCACCTTGTTGCCACGCTGAACCAATAAAAATAGCCTTTTATTAATTTGGGGGGGGGGGGGGTAAATTTTTTAATTTTTTAAAAATCAATCATAGACGAGGCAATCTGTTGATTCACATCTCTTCGTGTTTATCCAATATATGGATCAAATGTTTCTTTTGGTTACACAGGTCTCCGAGTAAAAACTACATAGGCCATTTATTTATTTTCTGATAGATTTCAACTTGAAAAGAAAGAAATGCCCAAAAAATGTCGAAAGATCGATTTTCCATTTTCTGGAAAAAAAAACTTCAGATTTTTTCCCTCCACGGTTAGTGGGGTAGTGAAACATCATAGAGAGCTGTTTAATAATCCATTTTAAAGGCAATTGATATATCTAGTTATTATATGAAGTTGCAAAAAACCTAAACTTAGTTTATAAGATGATATTATATTGGGTATGGTACCATATTTGTGTGACTTTTTTGTCTGATTCCCTTGGGTTCCTTCTTTACTATACAAAACTAAGAAAAGGCCGAAAGTTTTTTCCTGTATGATATATATTATCAATATGGACGAACCTAAGGACTGCTTATAAAAGTGATTTAAACAAGTGGGTCAGTCACATATATTTCAAACATCCGGGTTGTAGCAGTAGCTAGCAACCTAGTAAGAGACGATCACGTCCAAAGTTAAGAAATACAATAACCCATAACTCCTAAAAATGGAATCAGATCATAATAAAAAGTACGCGATTAGATTCACGTTATAAGACCACACAGACTATACATGACGTCTGTTAAAAACAAAACAAATTTAAAAACATCTAAGAAACCAAGAAACCTTAATCAAGAATCCTAGTATTAAAAAAAACCACGCTGTTATGACTTTTGCCCAAGCGACTGTTTAAAGTAAAATTTGGTGTCGTTTGTGCGTTACATCATAGTGTATACGAAGATACAGTTTTGTCAAATCTGCTGAAGCAAAAAAAAAACACAATAAAGAGCTAATACAAAAATGTTTTACATTGAGGTTGAAGTAAATGGTGTTGAGCTTACTGGAAGAACTGTCGGTACTAATGGAAAAAAAATATTTACTTTCACCATCTTGGAAGTTACTCACAGAAGTTGTTTGTAACAAGAGAATTCAACAAAGTTCTCTAAACTCCATGTAACCAAGTTAAACGAGGGAGCTTTCACTGGCCCCGAAATAAGAAAACTTCTAACTGATTTCTTCTTTTTGGAAACAAAGGAAGACAAGGAAAAAGAAGCATAAGGGAAAGAAAAAACAAGAATAAAACGTTTCCCAAGAAAAAATATTAGACCTTGAATTGTTTGTAAATATTGGAAACATTTTCTGATTAGTTGTAAGAAAGTACATAAATTTTAACTCATTCTAAATATTCGAATGCAATTGAACTTTTGCAAAAATTTAAGCATTTGATTTTAATTTGTACAAAAACTATGTGCGATGGAATGTTTTGAAGTCATAGTAAAAAAATTTGACCTTAATACATATAATTCGGGAAAAATATGTCATACATCTGATTTTGTTTTTGTTTTTTTTTTGTTTTTTTTTTGCACACCTGTGTTATCAAGAGCTTGAAGCCAAACTGGGTTAACACACATCATAATTGCAGTGATTGCTGCAACCTAGTAAATAGTGTACCACGGCCGGAAGTAACCAAAAGTATAAAAATGTGTTTTGAAAAAAATCTGCGTAGTCAGAAGAAACTTCCATTTGAAGGTGATTCAGCTATAGTAATTATCATTTTGATCGATTATACAGAATGGTTACAAAGTCGGGATGCTTACAAATTTAAAGATTTTAAAGATTTATATAAAGATTACGTTGAAAAAACAAGTTTTTTCAACTGAAAGTAAGAAGCAACATTAAAACTTAAGACGAATAGAAATTATTCCGTATATGAAAGGGGTTGCCCTCTTCTCAATACCTCACTCTTCATACTGAAGCTTTTTAGTGATTTTAAAAAAGCTTCTTATAGTTCTAACTAAACGGCCTTTGTGTTTCAGGAGTCGTTCTTAGAGACTTGGGACGAAAAATCAATCTTCAGTGTAAAGATAAGGGTACTGAGGAGGGGATTAGTCCCCTCATATCCCTAAGAATTTTGTTTGTTTTAAGTTTTAATGTTTTTCCTTACTGTCAGTTAAAAACTTTTTTTCATTTAATTTCCGATCATTTTTTTTTACTAATAACAGGAAATACAACTCCCCCTCCATAGAAAATTGTATCCCTCACGAAAATTCCCTCAATAGAAAGTTCCTCCTACATAAAATACCCCTCCCCCCTCCAGAAAAAAATCACACTAGGCAACTCCATTCTCGCTAAATTTTCCCGTCGGAAAATTCCTTGCAGACGATTCCGCTGAAAAGTTATTCTTAGCACACTTTCACTTGATAAAACACCTTAATTTCTAATAATTTTTCAGCTGATGCCGATTTGAAATTTCCGGGGAAAAAGTTTTCCCGGAATCACCCCCAAACTCCCCAGTGGAAAATTGCTCCCTTAGAAACTGCCCCCATAGAGTATGTCTCCCACAAAAAATTATACCATTGAGAATTTCTCGTGTAGACCCCCCCCCCCCCACAAATATATTTTCTTGACAACTCCATTCCGATGAAACTGTCCTCTCGACAATTACTCTTGAATTTTCCTCGTGTAAAATTGAGTTGGCAAAGAGAAAGTAAGAGAAATAAAAAGACCTTAGCATAGGATTTCAAGCAAATTCCCCCAGGGTGAAACTTCCCTGGAAAGTTCAAGCCCCGAAAACTTCCCTCACCACTCAAGAGTACCAACTTAAATCCTTCTTCTTTAGACAGGGCCATCGTTCGATCTGGGAATGGAAAGTGACATAAATAAATAAAATATCAATAGTTGTATGTATCCAGACTTTGTGGACACCCTGTAGTAGCAAAATTTAATTCTATGAACAAATTTATGAGAACTTCAAAAGAGAGCATAAAACCCCTCAAAAATGGCGTTGGATTGAAATAAAAATTACACTATTGGAATAGCCATTGTTGAAAACCACTCATGTGAAATTTACCACAAGAAAAGTCAATTTTTTGCACTGAAAACAATGAAGTAATATTTTTGTTAGCCACTAGCGGGAGACTAGAACATAATGGAAAGGTGTTCAAAGGCTCATTTGGAATATATTTTTTATATTTATTCACTTTTTATTCATTTTTCTTCATAAAATCATCGCTAAGTGCCACAATACACCCAAAAAGTATAGCTTTTTATGGAATGGAAAGGCTGGGAGGAATGAAAAGTGTACCATTATAATCTTCATGATTAAATTTCTCTCGACAGCTTCAACATAAAATGCCGTGTGGCACCAAAAATAGCGTTTTTTGGTACAATTTCTGGAGTAAAAATGCTGGAAAGCATGAAAAAGGTGCTACGCAAATCTACACGGTCAAATATCAACAACCAGAGATTTAAAATAGTACCACCCCTCACAGCGCCTTTGGCAATCAAGTAAAGAGTAAAACCACAACCAATAGTAACCGAAAAATTAAAAACAATTTTGAGCTTTCTAGTGGGAAAAATTTGAAGCTGATACTGAAATGGTATCTATTATTTTGAATAATGTTAATAGCAAAAGATTATTACGAAAAGTATTTTATTGGAATTTCAAAAAAGAGCACGAAACCCCTCGATAATTATTTGCTATGAGGAGGTTGTGGTTGTCTCTTCCTCTTCGTCTGTAGTCCAACACAGCCATAGACATGGACTCATGTAGGGTAAATTTGAATTGAATCGATAGCGTAAAGATAATAAAGTTTTCTTCTTTCTTTGGACTTCATTTTCCACCTCGAGAATAAAGGCCAGAAGTTTAGCTTGCAATTATCAAACCTTGACTTCTCTTACTCGCTTCTGTTTTTTGTTGTTGGTTTTTCCACACTTTTTTTATTCAATTTGAGTTCTCTTAAAATGTTCTCATAGTTTGCCAACTTTGGCCTTTGAAGAGGGATATTTCCTTAAAGATACTTCTTTTCACTATATTTCACGATAAAAGAGCATTTTTATATTTTTATTAAAAAAGTTAAAAAACAAAATTGCTTTTCCCCCGTAGATTTTAAAAATCGTATATTTTCAAAAATTTCAAAATTTGTAGTTACCGTGCGTAGAAATATTCTGTATCTGAAATATAAAAGAAAAAAACTAATGTCTTTACATATGAATTTTTATTGCTGTGAGAATGACCATGCCACTAAGGCCCTACTCAAGAGGACTGCTTTTAAGGAATCATTACAACGTAGGTTAGTCTAATTCTCGCATTGTATGTTTTGTTTAAAATTCAATGAGTACAGAATCAGAATGTTGATCATAGGTAGCGCAATGGTGATGCCTAAGTAAATAGCGCTGTGGGGACAATGTATTATTTATATCATTTTTTTGCGGTTTTTGAAGGAGTTGTCCTAGAAACTTTGATAGGGGCAAATTTGATTGGAAATTGCAACGTCTAGTGCCGTTTTCAATAGTCTAAAGTGATTGAAGGGTAACCAGCCCATGCCCATAATTTTCCCAAAAATATCTGATCAAAATTTTTAGATAGCCATTTTGTTCAGCGTAGTTTAAAAGGTCTAGTAAATATGTATTTGTAGATGAAAACCCCTCACAACCCTCTGGGTAAGGGTTTTAAGCTATGCCAGGGGGGCATGTAAGCTTTTTATGGAATGTGTGGTTTTATAAACTTCAGAATGAACGAGGGCTCATTTGATTTAAAGTCGGAAGATCTCGTGCCCTTTTTAAGAGTCAAAAGTGAAAGGAAGGCGACCAACCCCTCTCAAACAAGCCTATCATTCCCCAAAACATATCCGATCAAATTTTAAGAGAGCTATTTTTCTCAGCATTGCTCAAAGGTCCAGTAATTATGTCTTTGGGGAAACCAACCTCCCCACAGTCCTCAGGTCAAGGGCTGTAAGTAAGGCAATTTGTTCATTGTTTACATGTAATGTATTTTATTGAGAAAGGCATACATGTTTGAACTTTACTTTCCAAAAAGACGAAGGGCATTCAGGTGAGCCTTTCAGAGTATTTTGAGGGGAGTGCTGAACTAAATTATAACACATTTTGCGTATACGGATTGTCAAAAGTGCGTAACTTATGAATGACTTGGTGTATTAACTTGAGCCTTTCAGAGTATTTTGAGGGGAGTGCTGAACTAAATTATAACACATTTTGCGTATACGGATTGTCAAAAGTGCGTAACTTATGAATAACTTGGTGTATTAACTTGGAACTTTCAGAAAATGACAAGGGAAACGGTCAAAAAAGGAATATTTGCATGCCACCACTACAACTATAACTACTGCCACTACTACTGCTATCGCTACTACTAATACTACCTACACTACTCCATTGGCAATATTGAGGGAAAATTTTAGCCAAAAAAAAAAAAAAAATACGTTATGTGCATGTATACTGTCAAAATAGTGTCTCTCAAGAGTTGATTTGGGTATTACGTTAGAGCTTTCAGAGGATACTAAAAAGGGAAAAATATCTGACCAAAAGGCAATATGTACACGTTACTACTAATACTTGTATCACTGCTACATTTACTACTACTAATTCAAATACTACTAATATTACAACTTGTTTTAAAGGCAATGCGATAATACTGCTGCTGCTTCTAGTACTACCTTTACTACTATTAATGTTATTACTATTAATACAAAGACTACTACTGTGACTACTATTTCAACTATTACTGTTACTATTATATACTCTTACAACTATTACTACTACTATTACAATTTTCGAGTAATTTGGGGGAAAGGGAGGGTGAACTTAATGATGATATGCCGTCTGTATGCAGGTTGTCAAAAGGGCATAACAGGAATATCTTAGGAACAATTTCGTGTGTGAAGTTGAAAGTAACAGAGCTTGTTGCGAGGGATGTTAAACTAACCAAAAGAAAATATTTGCAGTTTACTGCTACTGCTTCTACTCATGCTACTGCTACTGCTCTTATTATTACTACTTCTACTACTCCTACTATCACTAAATATGAGACTACTAACATTAATTTTACTGCTACTACTGCTACTGTTTCTACTAAAACTAAGGTGTTTCTACTAAAACTAAGGAAACTGTTTGGAACTAAATCGAAACACTCTAAGCCCACTCAGGTTGTTAAGAGGATGTATCAGAAATTATTCAGGAACAGTTGATGGTATTAAATTTAAACTTTCAGCGTGTGTTGGAGGGGATATTGAAGAAACCAAAGGTGCTATGCGCATGCTGCTACTAATGCTACTAAACTACATGTATTGCTACTGCGCAAGCTAAGAGTATTGGGGTGAACATTTGAAGGAATATTTAAACGAATTTTGAACTAAATCAAAAAATTCTAGCGTCATTTTTAAAAGTCAGAAGAGATTGAAGGGCTAAGTTGATTTTTAACTCAAGTTTTCTTTTTCAATTTGAGGCGCGACACAACCAGGAATTGTGTAACTGCGAACGAAGGGGTTTTATATTATAAATTAGATTACTGATTTTGTAATTTTGAAGATATATACAGTTCCTCAAGTTTTTCTTAACCAGATACAACAATCGCCCCGCAAAATTTTTGTCCGACTCGTAAAAACGTAGCAAAAATGCACATCGGATATTTGATGCGTAAAAATAAAAGATTCCATTTTCACTGTCCTAGGTACTCGAAGTTCCAGTTACAATATAGTTACCGTTCCGGGTTTTATAAGTGTTCAACCTCTAGTCTCAAATCTCAATTGATTTAATAGATTATCATTATCTTTGTGATAATAAATTCCGCTTATTTCAAGGTGGTTTCCTTAGCTGTTTAGACGTTAAGGAGCGTCTGAGAATGAGGAGAGACGGAGAGCACATACTTCACGTTGGCGGTACAAATGTTTCAATCTACTGTCACGACATGAATACTACTTCACCCAAAGAGTTCCTTACTCTAATTAAGGGTGAAAGAGACAACTATTCAGAGTACTATGATAAAAGGTATACATAATGTCTATATATTTAAATTTATTTGATTTTTAGTTAGTAACCAGTATGCTCACTAGCTAACTTAATAATTAATTACACCGAAATTCCATTCAAGTGAAAGCTAATTTAATGCGTGATTTTATTTTCACTTTCAGTTTAGAAATTATAAATTCAGCTTAGAAAGTATGAAATGGAGTCGGCATCCCGAAAATACTGCATATTAAGGTTATAGTTAATTTCATTTCTGGAGTGGAAGGTCCTTCTTAATCATCATAAATTCAGTAATAGCTACAACTAGACCCCGGCGCCGCGCCGATAAGGGAAGACCGACGGCGGCGGGGCCGAAAACAGCACGCCGCGCCGCCGGTATGACGTCCACGGCGTGCCGTCGGCGCGATCAATGTTGACCGCAAACATTAATGTTTTCATCAGTCTTTCTCAAATCACAGTTTAAATTTACAACAGATTCGAGCCTATTCATGAGTTCAAAAATTCACAAGTCGCTGGCTGGAAACTGGTCTTCTTCGTTATTCATCAAGAGAAGTAGAAATCTGGTAGAAACGAAATGGCTGTGACGTTTCAGAACCCATGCATAATACGAGTAGTTGAAGTATCTATTAGCTATGTATTCTTAACATAAATAATTATCAAAATTAGTATTTTTTTTTCAGCGAGCATTACTCCATATAGAACTTCAAATACCGTATCACAAAATTCGTCAGTTATCTGGGTAAAAACTTTGAATATAACTTTGAACTTAGAAGCTTAATTTTTTTATTATGCCCTTTGCCTATATCTGTTTTGCCACATTTAAAACATTTGAAATGGGCGACTTTGATATCGATTGTTTTTTGTTTTTTTTTTTTTGCTCTTTTGTATTCCTAAGAAGCCTTCTCGCATTAAAAACTGGTTTTTAATTACAATTAATAAAAAAAATGCATTTTAAAGTTTTTTTGGCTTCTTTATAGAATATATGTCATGTAGGCTAAGGCTGAACTGCTGCTTTTTTATCGCTTTTGGCTGCTCTTTTGGATATCATTCATTTTTTCTTTTGGGGATTCATTCCAAATTATAAACTGATAAATACCTAATATCAGTCAAATTATAAACTGTATCTAAAAGGAGTAAATTTATCAAATTGAAAAATACATGATGAACACTTCACATGAGAACACTTCAATTACATTCATAATGTAATTGAATGTAATTCATAATGTAATGAAAACACTTCATAATGCTCACAAGAATTACCAAATTAAAAAAAGTCGCAACAATAAGTCACCTGTGGTCAAAATACTTAGACTCCTCTTTGATCCCCACCCAGGCTCAAAGCTTCTGCTATGGTCATTTCCATGGAAATCTCCAAAGAATTTCTTATTAAAATAGCTTTCAAGCGTAGTTAGGAGTATTTAAACTTTTTTGCTTTTCTTCAAAGCTTTGAAAAAAGTGTTATAATATTCCAAATGTTACATTTGTGTATATTTTTGGTAATCATTTGTGAGGGGTCGAATTTTCTAAACTACTGTAGATACGTAAGAACGCTGCAATATCTAGTACCCTGAGGTCATAAGCCTGTCAAAGACTCCTCCTTGAACCTCCCAAATTGAAAGCTTTTATTATGACCTGGCCTTTTAATGTAACTTGGGCATTGGACCAAGGGCGCCATTGTTACTCGAGCGCAACGTTAGGTGGGGATGTCGATTCATGTTTTTCAGCGAGCAATACTGCATATAAAACTTCAAATACCGTATTAAAAAATTCGTCAGTTATCTGGGTAAAAACTTTGAATATAACTTTGAACTTAGAAGCTTGATTTTTTTCATTATGCCCTTTGCCTATATCTGTTTTCTCACCTTTAAAAAAGTTGAAATGGGCGACTTTGATAATGATTGTTCTTTTTTTGCTCTTTTGGATTCCTAAGAAGCCTTCTTGCATTAAAAACTGGTTTTTAAATACAATTTAAAGAAAATGCATTTTAAAGTTTTTTTGGCTTCTTTATAGAATATATGTCATGTAGGCTAAGGATGAACTGCTGCTTTTTTATCGCTTTTGGCTGCTCTTTTGGTTATCATCCATTTTTTATTTTGGGGATTCATTCCAAATTATAAACTGATAAATACCTAATATAAGTCAAATTATAAACTGTATCTAAAGGGAGTAAATTTATCAAATTGAAAATACATGATGGACACTTCAGATGAGAACACTTAAATTACAATGACACAAAAAAACACTTAATAGTTTATTCGCTATGAAGAAAAATGAGGTGCCAGCTATTTTCTTAGGTAAAAACTTAAAAGCTCATCCGTTATAAGTGTAATTAAATGAAATAATATGCAGACTGAAGTAGCTCCAGGAAGATGTTGAAATGTTCATCCTAGTTCGTCACTTTTAATCCATGCAAAATGTTAGGACACTTAGTATCAGTTATTGAGTTTAAGCTTTGATTTCCAAATGCTCACAAGAATTACGAAATTTAAGGAAGTCGCAACAATAAGGCACCTGTGTTCAAAATACTCAAAGACTTCACTTTGATCCCCACCCAGGCTCAAAGCTTCTGCTATGGTCATTTCCATGGAAATCTCCAAAGAGTTTCTTTTTAAAATAGCTTTCAAGCGTAGTTAGGGGTATTTAGACTTTTTGCTTTTCTTCAAAGCTTTGAAAAAAGTGTTATAATATTCCAAATGTTACATTTGTGCATATTTTTGGTAATCATTTGTGGGGTGATCGAATTTTCTAAACCACTGCAGATACGTAAGAACGTTGACCTGGCCTTTTAATGTAACTTGGGCATTGGACCAAGGGCGCCATTGTTACTCTAGCGCAACGTTAGGTG
>JAQQPU010026211.1:0-10716 GCA_029168905.1 Artemia sp. Kazakhstan ARC1039 | reverse complement strand
TTACTTAGAATTTTGTCATAATTTCTTGAACGAAATGTCTTTTTGTTTATCCAGCAGGTGAATTCCAGAAAGAATTTGCTACTTACTTACAATTTTTTCATAATTTCTTTAATGAAATTTCTGCATTGTGTATCCAAGAGGTGACTCCAAGAAAGAATCTGTTACTTACTCACTTACAATTTTTTCATAGTTCCTTAAATGAAATTTCTGCATTGTGTATCCAAGAGGTGACTTCAGGAAAGAGTTTGTTACTTGCTTAGGTTTTTTTCATAATTTCTTAAATGAAATTTCTGCATTGTGTATCCAAGAGGTAACTTCAAGAAAGAGTTTGTTACTTTCTTAGAATTTTGTCTTAATTTCTTGAACGAAATGTCTTTTTGTTTATGCAGCAGGTGAATTCAAGAAAGTATTTGCTACTTACTTACAATTTTTTGATAATTTCTTTAATGAAATTTCTGTATTGTGTATCCAAGAGGTGACTTCAAGAAAGAATTTGTTACTTACTTACTTACTCAAAATTTTTTCATAGTTTCTTAAATGAAATTTCTGCATTGTGTGTCCAAGAGGTAACTTCAAGAAAGAGTTTGTTACTTACTTAGAATTTTGTCATAATTTCTTGAATGAAATGTCTTTTTATTTATCCAAGAGGCGAATTCAAGAAAGAATTTGCTACTTACTTACAATTTGGGTGACAAAGTCGGATTAATCTCTGTTTGGTGATACCGGATCTGAAACTTGATCTCAGCTGCCGCTGGGCCTAGAATTACATGGAGACTATGCATTAGCTTCTTTAAATATTCAAACAGCGAAGATATGTCGAGGAGGTATCATTAGCAATAACCTACTTCTAATGAAGCATATCAAGTCAACTGTTTACCGGGTACTAAATAACTACCATTTTTACTCCCCATTAGCATTATATTGGCTTACACTGAAAATAATTGAACGGAAAAAATAAAAGTCCAATAAATATTTACTAGTTGGTGTGACAAACACAGCGCAACATTTAGCTAGATAAGAAGAAGAAGAAGAATACGGAGAATTAATAGTCTTTTGTTCACTATTTTACATGAATAAACTGATTTAGTCGAGGGAATGAATCCTTATTCTAGAAGTCCTATTCCTACAAGTTAAGGTAGATTAAAAGTATGAGGTAATTATATTGGCTTACACTGAAAATAATTGAATAGAAAAAATAAAACCCCGATAAATATTTACTAGTTGGTGTGACAAACACAGAGCAACGTTTGGCTAATAGCTATAAAATACAATAGAAAAAATATCTGTCGAGGAGGTATCATTAGCAATAAACTATTTCTAATGAAGCATTTCAAGACACCTGTTTATCGGGTACTAAATAACTACACTTTTTACCCCTCTCAAAACTTAATTTACCCCACACGTACAATTTTCCGCACCAGTCCCAAAACTCAATTCATCCTAGAATTATTTAAACTAAATACTTACCCCCCCCCCGCCTCTCACGGATGGTTCAGAAAGACACAATAGCCTTATTTATAGTCGAATGTTTACCCGAATATTTAACACGTACCATTTTTTCGTACCACCCACAAAAATCAATTCCTCCTAGAATTATTTAAACTAAATACTTACCCCCGCCCTAGAAAGTTCAGAAAAACACAATAGCCTTATTTATAGTGAAGCGTTTCTTAGTCGTATGTTTACCAAAACATTCAACATGTACCATTTTTCCACACCAGTCACAAAACTCAATTCCTCTTAGAATTATTTAAACTAAATACTTACGCCCGCCTCTCACAGAAAGTTCAGAAAGACGCAATAGCCTTATTTATAGTCTAATGTTTACCCGAATATTTAACACGTACCATTTTTCCATACCATCCCACAAAAATCAATTCCTCCACAGAAATGGGGGATGGAGGGGGCGCTGAGCCTTCCCCTTGAGGCAGATCACGCTGTATTTTCGATTCTGAGTGTTTTTTGGTTTTCTCTCCAAAATTGACCCCCCCCTCCCCTGCCCTCAGAAATGGGGGAACGAAG
Source organism: Artemia sp. Kazakhstan ARC1039 (assembly GCA_029168905.1). Classification (NCBI taxonomy): domain Eukaryota; kingdom Metazoa; phylum Arthropoda; class Branchiopoda; order Anostraca; family Artemiidae; genus Artemia; species Artemia sp. Kazakhstan ARC1039. Next base: position 8,694 of record JAQQPU010026211.1, on the reverse strand, counting down.
GGCTTCTGGGCCTTCCCCTTGAGGCAGATCATGCTTTATTTTCGATTCTGAGTATTTTCGGTTTTCCCTCCAAAATTGACTCCCCCCTCACCCTCCCCTGCCCTCAGAAATGGGGGAACGAAGGACCTCTGAGCCTTCCCCTTGAGGCAGATCTCATTTATTTTCGATTCTGAGTATTTTTGGTTTTCCCTCCAAAATTGACCCCCCTCCTCTCCCATGCCCTCAGAAAGGGGGGAACGAAGGGAACATTAGATCCTATTTTAAATTGACAATACTTATCAAACATCACTTGTGTATTATACAGACCACATCGGAAAGGTAAAGCTAGGTCAAGTCACAATGTCATTCTATCGTCGTTAGCCATTTTTCATAGACTGATGTTGTTTCAAATTTATAACAAATTACCTGAGTTAATAACTCCTTCAGGGTTACCTTAACCGCTAATCAGTTTAATCCTTTTTTTCTCCACCTTCATACATTTTGAAAATCTGCTTGCACATAGTGTATTTTGATTTAGTTTAAGTCAACCATACGGGTTTTTTCTTTCGCTAGCAAGTCGACCCATAGTACAGCATTTTAAGTACTCTAAGAAATCCTTCTCCCATCATCCCATCCCTCCACAAATATTTTATTCAGAGATTTCATGTTAAAAAATTATCCAATCACTAATTACCCCTTTTTTTGCAAATGCTAAACAAAAAAAAACCTGTCTGCTTTTCAAAATGTTCGTATTTTGAACTCTGTCGGTTAACACTAAGGAGTGAATTGAGTAATCCCCTAGCAATAACAAAAGGCTTAGCATTGATTACATGTCGTTTTCGACCCATTGTCGGCGACAATTCAATCAGAGCAGAGTTGTGCAAATGGAATACCTTTTCGCAAATTGAGTTAGCTTAATGCAAATGAGATAACATTTTGATATCTCTAATAGTGTATGCAATCATGAAGTAGAAATCTAGTCTACGTAAATTATGTCAGAAAACTTGTCCTTCATAACATATTATGCAATTTCCAACTAGCACAAGATGGGACATAGTCTACCCAAAGTATAAGGCCATGTGAGGGAGCTCTGAATCTCTTTGAAATGATGTAGAGCTTTTATAGAATAACGTTGAAATTGCTATACCTTCGAGCAAAGTATAAGGCCATGTGAGGGAGCTCTGAATCTCTTTGAAAAGGTGTAGAGGCGCGATAGAATAACGTAGAAATTGCTATATGTCTCGTAGAAGTATTAGGCCATGTGAGGGAGCTCTGAATCTCTTTGAAAAGGTGTAGAGGCGCGATAGAAAAACGTAGAAATTGCTATACAGGGTACAGAAGTATTAGGACATGTGAGGGAGTTCTGAATCTCTTTGAAAAGGTGTATATGCCCTGTAGAAATGTTTACCTATATGTCTCGTAGAAGTATAAGGCCATGTGAGAGGATACTCACTCTCTTTGAAAATAGCATAGGAAGGCCCCAAATGACATAGGAAGGAACGTAAAGGCCCAGAATCCATAAGTACATGCTCTGGAAACGTGCCAAGGAACGTAAAGGCCCTAAATAACACAGGAAGGAACATAAAGGCTCCAAAGTATAAGGTAACATACTACTTTTGATGTGTCTGTTGGTATTGAAATTTCGTTTTTTAGAGCTTCGGTTACTATTGAGCCGGGTCGCTCCTTACTTACAGTTCGTTGCCACGAACTGTTTGACTTATTTTAATTTCTGTTTGTTTTGGGTTTCATTTATTTATTGATAATGATTTGTGGTAGTTGTGTGCTTGGTAGATTTTCGATTCTATTTTTTTTCATTTTTCGTTTAATGGAGTTCTTTGCTTTTTTTTGAAAAACTGATTTTGTGCAAAAAGTTTTTTTGATTAATCTCATTTCAGAGAAGACTTATAGCCAACATCACATAACTCTCAAACAAAACCAGGCCGGTGGGATTGTCAATCAGTACCCAAAATACGAAATCAATAGCGTAAATACAACGCCGGGCTCCTGGACAATTAAAAACACTGTCTAGGAGACCTGATACCAGTATCATGGGTGCAAGGGGGAGGAGCTTCCATAGACTCAATAGGTGATTCTTAGAAGAAAAATTAAAAATAAAATTAAAATTAAAACGAAAGTTAAGCATATTTTATCTTAATCTATACTTAGTGTCGGTTCTAATGAGCAGGAGGAGGTTGCGAAATTCAAGTATCTTGGAAGCATCATAAATTCCGATGGAAGTCTGGAGCACAAAGTTACTATACACATTGGTTATGCAGGTAATGTTTTTACCAATCTAAAAAAGCCTGTAAAAAGTCTGCATACTTTTTATAGCTCGAACTCCGACTATTACATAGCAACTTCATCACTATATTATACCCTTGTGCCCACAAGCAAAGCCGTATCCAGGGGGGGGGTACCAGGTTTCAACACTCCCAAAAGTTTTTCCGACCTGTGAAAAAGTAACAAAGTGCATATAAACAAATTTTTGATGCGTTTTGTAAAGATTTATTTTGTGAAACCCTCCCCCTCCCACCAAACAAATATACCCCCCCCCCCCCCCTGAAAAAATCCTGGACATGGCCTTGCCGACAAGTAGAAGAGTCTGGAGTTTTATTTGAGGTGTAATGTTCTTGGCTTCTGGTGTTTTGATTATATTAATTTGTTGTTGTTTTTTTTGCTTTTTATAGATGTTCTGTTGAATTTGTTTATAAATTATTCATCATCCATTCATTATAGCCAATCTCTTGCATCAGGTAACTTCGTATAAAACATTACCCAGACTTGCCAAACAATTTAAAAACATTGTATGTGTTATCAACGTTATTAATGTGTGTAATTTGCATTTTATATTATAACCATTTAGGATAGATTGCTAAAAGGAACAGAAAAAAAACCTTTAATTATAAATTGGTGGCCAAAGACAATGCATACCACGTAATCAAGGCCGTATCTAAGGGGATGGTTAGGGGGTCTTAACAACCCCCTCTAAAACGTTTGTTTGACTTAGAAAAACGTAACAAAAATGCATATAAAACAAATTTTTGATGCATTAAAAAAATTATTACCACCCTCCCCCCGAAAAAAAACATCCCCACGAGCAAAATGCTGGGTACGGCCCAGGACATAATGCCACCTTGCGGTGGCCATGAGTCTGGACGAGGTGGCCACAATCAGGGCTGCCAAAGGGAATTTAACAACACTCCAAGATTCACTTACGGAAAACCTCAAGTTATAAAAATCCTAATATATAAATAGTACGTTAATAATTATAACATGTAAGCTTAATATGCTTTTTAAAGTATAATTTCTTGGATACGGAATTGATTTAAACTGTGTTATCAATAGCCATTCCGCGTAGAATAATAACAATAATAATTATAATAAAAAACTGCTTTCGCATTTTGAACGGGGATGAGCTAAATTTGGCATCCTCCTCAGTGTTTTATTCTTCCTATTTATTGTATCGTGAAGCCTCATAAGAAGCTATGAGTTTCCATAAGTTTCCAGATATAATCTGTCTTTGCGGTACGGTTTGTTGAGTGACGTATGCAATGAGGGGGGGGGGGGCTTTTGGCCTGGGATGACCAAAAATGCTAAGTTTTCCTAATTTATTGGCACTTCCTATTCTAATTTTTGCTAATTTCTTTTTATTCTCCCCCCAAACAATTTCCACGTATATACATGTCCTTCCCCTCTTACTATTCAATACAAAGCTTTTACTTTTTCAGTCTGCTTTTGAAATAGGGTTTCAAGTATTAATCCAAAATTTAACAAAAAATCAAAATTGAAGAGTTCATTAAAAGAAAGAAAAAAGTCAAAATTTAAGATATTATTTATTTCCTAAGAAACAATTTGGTAAATATTTTGCTGTTCATATTATTGACTTACGAATAAAGTGTACATACCACTCGATGCCTTTGCTTATGCTCTTTCCATATATAATAATCACTTTTGCCGCAAATGAATTTTACCCCCGCCCCCATATATACCAATTCAGAAACAACAAGTAGAACAATAGGGAATTTTTTTTATATAAGACAGTGGAACGCAACTTTAAGTGAATATTTTGACCATATATCCAGGGGCCGTCCTCAGCAAAACAAATGTAGAAAAAACGAGGCTGTTTTGAAAATATTTTAGTTTAAAGATTGTATTTTAATGTGAGTTCTCTTATATTCATTTTTCTATATTTGTTTTGCTGAGGACGGCCCTTGGATATAGGGTTGAAATATTCATTGAAAGTTGCGTTCCACTGTCTTATATAAAAAATAATTCCCTATTGTTCTACTTGTTGTTTATGATGGAAAGGCAGTGTGGTCTTCGTCACTATTTATACCAATTCAGGGTAAATATTTTCAAATTAGGGGGGGGGGGGGTAAATTTGAAATTTAGGTCTCATTTGCATTAAAAAAAAATTTTTTTCCCCCCCCGGCCGGGTTCCCGGGCGGCTGTCCCCCCCCCCCCCCCGCCCTTTGAACAGCTCTGCTTGGAATTTATCTTACTTTGTTATGTCTTATTGTTGAGTAACACGACAAAGAGAGTTATGTCTTATTATAACTGATCACGACAAAGAGAGAGAAAAAAAACGGAAGGCACATTCTTCCTGCGTAGCACAGTTAGGCTAGCTTATAAAAAATTAATATAAAAAAAAGTTTTTGGAAAATGAAATTTTTAAAGGAAAAGAAAAGAGCCACACTAAAAGTGGACACCAATCTAAATATATTTAATAAATAAATATATATAAATATAAATAATAAATAAATACATTTTAAATATATAATAAATAAATATATATAAATATAAATAATAAATAAATATATTTTAAATATATAATAAATAAATATATTTAATTAATTAATTATTTAATATAATTAATTAATATATTTAATTAATTCATATATAGTTCGAAAGCTGCAATTCAAACTTCAAAGGAGCAAAAATTACTATGACTAAGTTAATGAAACCCCAAGCAAACAGAAATTGGATGACGAAGAGACAATTGAACAGGAAATGAACAGGACTGAAAAATTGAGAAAACTGAGAAATTGAACAGAAAATGAAAGACCATGTCAAACGTAAAGAATACAGATACCACTATAGATGAATAGATGAATTCTAAAACAAGCAAAATCTGCATTGAATAATCAAATAGAACAGGAATTACCGCAGATATCAGTAGAACTATCGCCTCCTAGAACTCTAAAGGCCAGAGTGTCATTTGCGTTTTATTAATCATTTAACTTTATGAATCATTTATCCTCAATTAGCAGGGCTTTTCCCGAAAGAAATCACAAGAGGATGCCTTCGCGGTAAATAAAGTTGCCTCTTCCGCGCAAAAAAAGAATAAAAAATTAGTTTTGGCCTTTATCGGAAGCCATAATCATGGCCAAAAATACTTGTAAATTCGAAAAAGAAGACTGAAGTTATTCTTATAATCAAAATAGCAAAAAAAAAAAAATAGGATCCGGCAACTCATTTTTCTTTAGGGGACAGGGCTTCCACTCCTAGGGAGATTACCCTATTTTAGGGAGAAATCACTTCTTTTAGGGACAGCTATTTTGAATCTAAGGATAAAGGGAAATCTGGGGTAAAGTAAAGATTATCAGGGAAATCTTGGGTGAATTAATGATTTTAAGAATTGCCAAAAGAAAAAAGTTGATCAAAAGTTTGTTCACAAGTTGCTTAAGGTACCAATGTTTAAAAATTTGGTAGATAAAAGAGTGTCATACAAGTAAAAAAAAATACTTATGTACCATACTGTAGGTTCTGTTTGAAGTATGAATATTGAGGGAAATCAGAGTTGACCCGGCATGCTCCGACTAAGTAGCATATAAAAGCAAGCAATGAAATTGAGACAAAGGTTGGCCGTGGCAGCATTGAACAACTTCTGACTGTAGGCAGTAAATCCAAAGAAATTGAACAGCACATCTGCATATTTCCGGCAGAAAATAATCTGCCATTACGTCTTGCAGACAACTTGATCCCTCTCCTAAGAAAATTATTTCCAAAAGACCAGGCCCTAGCATGAGTCACTCTGGGTAAACAGAAAGCTACAAATATTTTGCGACATAATTTTTCTTTAGTACTACACAACCAGTTAGTCGAGTTGCTCAAAACTAATTTTTTTCTCCGTGATAATTGATGAGACCACCGATTGCACTAATGATAAACAACGAGCTATCATTGCAGTGTTTTTTTAATGAGAAAGATTTAAACCTTCATGTCGAAGCATTGGAAATGGTTGGGTGTAGTGATGGGTCGGCTGAGGGTCTGACTAAAACTCGATTTCCTGGCAAAATATTGTTGAAATACTCATGCCATCTTATTTACTTTTGTTCATCCTTTGCATGCTTGTCACTTCCCAAGACACTAGAAGACTTGCCGCGAAATATCTATGCCGACTTTTCCAGAAGCGCTTCCACATAAGATAAGTATGTTGAATTTCAGGGGTTCTTTCTATGCAAAGCACTCTAAATTCTTGCACCAAGACAGACCCACTGGTTGTCCCTTCAGGCCTGCATAAAAAGGCTTATGATCGTCGGGTTGGTCCTACTCAGTATTTCATAGAAACCACATTTGACAAACCAACTGCAACCCATGACCTTATCTTATCAACATTATAAAGCAAGTTGATTAGGCCATACTTTGAATTCATGGACTACTCTCTCCACCTCTCTAAAGAATTCAACACAGTTTTTCTATATGAGCTTCCACTTTTTCACTCCCTAAAGGCAAGTGCCAGCAAACTTTTGAATGATGTTGCGTCTAACTTCAAGAAACTGGACTATGTTTGCAGTGTTGGTTTGTTTACCGAACTGGATTGGAGTAGATACAACCGACTCAATGCAAGAACTGATAGAAGCTCAAAAGCCAAGTGATAATATTGATCTCTTTTACGAGTCTTGTCAACAACACTATGTAGTCCTACTCAAGCAGATCCAAGACCGTTTCAAGTTTGAAGACAAAATTTATAACATTTTGGCTTTGGTTGAACCAAGGAATGCAAGAAGTTTGAAGTAAACTCTCTAAGGCCACTATTTGCGAGATTTCCTGCTCTAAGAGAATAGTGTTGGCTCTAGAAAACAGACGTAGAATGGAGGTCACAGGCAATGACTGATGTCACTTAGCTTCATTTGAGAGATGCCCAAGTTGAAGACCTGTCAGTTTAGCAGTACTGGATGAAGATATTTAGTCTGAAGACTTGCAGTGGCTACATCAAGTACCCAGAATTGCGAAAGTGCATATCACGGATCTTCTCTTTACCTTTTAGCAATGTACCAGCTGAGCGTTTGTTTGGTCTCCTGAAATTAATCAAAACAGACATCCGAGATAGTGTCGAGAATTTCACACTAGTCTCATTTATTCGAGTCAATTACTGGTTGAAAAACCAAGATAAAACTTCATCCACTTTCAGCATACCGAAAGCTGTCGCTGGCTTCAAGACGAAAGCAAACGCAAAGTGTGATGAAGTGCTGGAGATGACAATTAATTAAACTTTTTTATGTGTTCTCGGTAGATGTTACATGCATCACTATCTGAAGTAAAAAATAGCAATTTGATGCTGCGCTTTCTTTTTTCGTGTAGATTGAATGGAAATGTAATGCAAAATATTCTCTTTTTTCAAGGGAGAAAAATAGGGAGAAATCAGACCTAAAAAACAGGGAATTTTAGGGGAAATTGATAAAAAAAATTAGGGTAAATTGAGATCGAAAAGTGGAAGCACTGTTAGGGGAATACTGGAGAGATTTGAAGATTCCACCGGAAATTAAGAAATAGTGGAAGCACTGACTTCATTGCGAATAGATTTTGAGTTCCACCGGGCCATACACCGTAAAATATTTCAGGTGGCTGGAAGACATATGAAACCTTTGGTTCCCTCATTCACTTCCTAAGTAAAAACTTTGAAATATCCTTGCCTCCCCCTCCCAAAGCTCTGTGATTTTCAACTCAACCCCTGATACTTGATCCCCAAAGTTAAAACCTGTGGTGACATAGCCCTCTACCAACGCTCGCTGAAAGTTTCAGCTCGATAATTAAGACATTCCCAGGATGTCGCAGGTGCAGTGTTTCCAAAGCTCAGATGCACATGCTATCTTTTTATTTACTCTGGTATGCGTGTTGTCTCAGGAGTATCCCAACAGGAAGTTCTGGACACTCTTAGTCTAGCCATTATTCCTAGCGAGCAAATGTCCCAAGCTGATTGAATAACCAAAAGTAAACATGCCCACCTTTTCTATTAAAATGAATCTATGAAGATTGAGTAACGTACACAGTTTAGAGCCATTGTCCTAGGAGCTGTGGATGTAATGTAGACGTCGGAGGTAAACTTATTAGACCTTTCAGCTATTTTTGAATAAAATGGCTCTCTTAAAGTTTTAATACCATATCGGGTTACCCTGAGGCAAAAAAGGTCACAGGGAAGGCAGGTTGGTTGCCAACCAATCTCTTTTGACCCTTGAAAGAACACAAGAACTATCAATTTCCAACCGAATGACTTCCCTCGAAAGTTACTACGACCTTCTCTACGAATTGGTCGGGCAAAAAATACATGGGAGGCATGTGCCCAAGCCCCGGATCGAATGGGCACGGGGCCCTTTTTTTTTGAGGGCCCTCTTTATACACTAAATGCTTAAAAACAAGTCAGATTGAGTATATATAGAGGGATGTCTTTCTATATATATATATAAGATGTGTATGTAATATATAAGTCGCAGG
>JAQQPU010026210.1:0-11626 GCA_029168905.1 Artemia sp. Kazakhstan ARC1039 | reverse complement strand
ATTTTGTTAAAATAGTTCAAAGTTCTGATAACAAGAAACTCCGGTGTCGACACAGCCCACCAGGGCCCGGGGGTAGGCGTTGTAAGTTATGCCCAGGGGCATAACTTATTAAAGGGGGTTTTTAGCTTATGGGAAGGGGTTTTGTATGGGAAGAATACATAGAAAATCTATTATAATTATCCAATTATAAGGTTAAAATACATACTCTGAGATAGATGTAAAATTGCTTTGGCACACAAAATCCTATTAAGGTCAATTCCAAACAGTCGTGATCCCTTTGTGTCAGCAACTGAAATGGTCTAAACCCCCTTATTGGAGCTATTTTTTCAATCCATTCATTGTTGTCAATCGCTGTCCACAAGTTATGCAAGCTGTTTATTGTTCATATATAAGGTTTTTGTCAAAGAGGTAATCGTATAGACTTTGAAAAAAGCCTCATTCGATTTAAATTGAAAGTTCTAGATCCGTTTTTTAAAGTCAAGAATAATCGGACAGTAAGCACCCCCCCCCATGTCAGAAAAACTTGAAACTTTTTGCAATCAAAAACGAACAAAAATTTATTAAAAAAAACTTTCCGAAAAATAAGTTTTTCAAAGAAAAGTAAAGGCCATTTCAAACTTAAGCTCAGGAGATACAAATACCTGTTATAATTCAAACTCAAAACGACCAGAAATTACTATTAAAGAATAAATGAAACCCAAAACGAACAGAAATTAAATAAATAATCATAGCAAAAAACATACAACAAGTAATAATATAAATGAATAAATAGATCTTAAAGCGAGTAATGCTTAGATTGAATATGAAAATCAAGCTTAAAACGAAAACAAATATTTTGCTATTAAAGTATAAATGAAACTTGAAACGAACAGAAATTAAATAACAATCAATGCGAACAAACATACAATATATATTAATGTAAATGAATAAATAAATCTTAAAACGAATGAAACTTAAATTGAATATGCAAATCAAGTTTGAATCGAATAAAAATAACTACAAACAAGAGTTTGGGTATCGCCTCACTGCAGAAGCCTAAAACCTACTGCGTCATTGGCGCTTTACTGAAAACGAATTATATTACAAATGTTTTCTTTTGTACTTAATATTTAAAATAAGCATTAAAATTACAGTAAAATTTTGAACTGATGAGCTGTTAGCAATTATTATCATTATGCATCAAATATTCATTTTAATTTATTAGTTCTTTTCAAGATTAGTCAAGACAAATATAGCTTCACTACAAACAAAATTTGGATACTGCCCCCTTCTTTAACTGTAAAAACCTAAAGCCTTCTGCGTCATTGGTGCTTTCATTAATATCATTATATATCTAATATTCAATCTGATTTTGTTTATGCTTTCCAAGACTGTTCAAGACTCATATAGTTTTGCCATTTTTTTTAACTCTGCCATTTTTTCTAACTAACATTCTATGGCTTCTAGGCATTTCTATTTGAGCGGAAAACTGCACCTCAAACTTTGTGGAACATGCATTGTCTTGCATGAAACACCAAAATATAATAAAATGTCAAGTTTCGGAGTGTTCCACCACTCGCAAGCAAGTGCCATTGGTATTTTTGAATCCGCATGGTCAATTTAGGGGGTGGAGGGTAGGCTAATTCTCGTAGCAGCCCCATTCCGTCGTGGTATGATTCACACTTTCAACACCTGGCGTCCGGACTATCATATAATCTACCAAGCATACAATTACCCCAAATCAGTATCAATAAATAAATGAAACCCAAAACGAACAAATATTAAAATAAATATTAGAGTCAAACTCAAAACGAGCATAGGGTTCAAAACCCCTATGCTTTCTAAAATACAGAATATAATTTGTACTTCACTGAAAAAAAATTCAAATGAGTTTACTGAAAAAAAATGTGCACTGTCAATTTAATATACATATGCTGATATTTATTCCCTAGAATCTTAATTAATGAAAGAATTGTTTTCAGTAAAGAGCCAATGACGCAGTAGGTTTTAGGCTTCTGCAGTGAGGCGATACCCAAACTCTTGTTTGCAGTTATTTTTATTCGATTCAAACTTGATTTGCATATTCATTTTAAGTTTCACTCGTTTTAAGATTTATTTATTCATTTACATTAACATATATTGTATGTTTGTTCGCATTGATTGTTATTTAATTTCTGTTCGTTTTAAGTTTCATTTATATTTTAATAGCAAAATATTTGTTTTCGTTTTAAGCTTGATTTTCATATTCAATCTAAGCATTACTCGCTTTAAGATCTATTTATTCATTTAAAATGGCCTTTACTTTTCTTTGAAAAACTTATTTTTCGGGACGTTTTTTTTAATTAATTACATTCAAATAGGCAGTGGTCAATTCATAATACAATACCTGCAAAGAGGCGACAGGGGAACCGAACCAAATGAATTAGGAAACTGATACGAGACTGCAAGAAAATTTATTCCATTTATTCCAGAACGAATTCTATGATAAATTTTAGAAAAATACTTATTGGGAAAGGGGGAAAGAGTAGGATTTTTCTTATTAAACATAATATCTGTTAGTCTCCATCGGTAAATATTTCTAATGGGGATTGGTCTCCCACTTGGCTGGTCAATATTTATAGCATTTTTTGCTATTTCATCAACCTGATGATTACCACTTATACCAGAGTGGCTAGGAATATATTGAAGATAAGTTCTTATGCCAGTTGAAGCAATATTATCTATAATATTAAGACAATGATAAGTGTCAATATCCAGCTTATATTGAGGAGCTGAAGACAGCAACTCAAGGCTTGATAAAGAGTCAGAATAAACTATAATATTATTTGAATTAGCAATCAAGGGTTTATTTTCCTTAAGGTGCTCTAATGCCATGATTATGGCATTTAACTCTGCAGACATTATAGATATATTATTATACAGTCTCTCACCAATTGTAATTTTCAGGTGAGGAAGGAAAGCACCACTTGCTACCTTCTCATTCATTTTGGACCCATCAACAAAGATTTGGAAATGGTTTTTATAAGTAATTGTATTAAGTTCAGCGAATTTCTTCTGGACAAAAGCAATGGGGGTCAAATCTTTAGTCCACTTTGAGAAATCTGTATTTATTATGGGGATTGACCAATTCCATGGAGGGGATTGGGGGAAAGTAGGCGCAATAGACTTTGCGGGTACAGGGAACTTCTTCTGATTATTGGCATACTCTCATCTGCAATGCCTCTATACATGGCTGGATTTCTTAACCAATTATGTAGGGTGTGTGAGCTATTTGATTCAATTTCTGTAAGATGTTTATATCAGGAGAAAGCTACGTCTCTCCCTTATTGTTGTTAATCCACTCTCCATAAGCAGAAACTTGGTGCTTGTGGGTTTCCTAAGACCAAATATGAGACGTATTATATCGTTTTGTATTGTTTCAATTTTTTGCATCTGGGTCTTTGCACACGCACCATAGACGATGAGCCCATAGTCAATATGGGGTCTTATATGTGATTTATAAGACTGGAGTAAGGTTTTCTCCTTACAGCCCCAGGGTGTGGAAAGAAGTCTTTTTAGTATATTTGTTTTTCTATAGCATTTTTTTATTGTGTTTGAAATGTGGAGGTGGAAATTAAGTTTTTGGTCAAGCATGAGACCTGGGTAATTAATATGATTATCTTCTGGAATAGTTGTTCCATTTAGAGTTAGTCTTGCATTAAAATGATTTCGCTTTCGGTGAAATTGGATTATTTTTGACTCGGTAGGTGCAATGGGTAAATATGAATGGTGAGAGAATTTTTCAAATTGGAAAAGTGACTTTTGCAGATTTGACTGTGCAATCTCAAAGGTGTTGCCAGATGACCATAGTACCAGATCATCAGCATATTGTAGATTCGTGTGGGGGAGGTTCATGTCCCAGAGATATAGGGCAAAGAGGAGGCAGCTGAGGACTGCTCCCTGAGGAAGGCCTTTGGTTATTGTCTTTTTGGGGTGAAGAGGCTGAACCTCCACAAACAATGAAACTTCACAATTCTATGAAAGATTTTATAAAAGATACTAGCTTGGGGAGTAGTCCAAGGTTTGCAAGTTTACTTAAAAGGATTTGGTGGTTCACATTGTCATATGCCCCTTCAAAATCTAGGAAAGCTGCAACTAGGACATTATTTTTTGAGAATGATTCATTTATTGCATTCGTTAACAATATGAAAGCATCTGTTGAGGAATGGTGTTTCCTGAAACCAGTTTGAGTGTGAGGGATCATATTATTTTTTTCAACAAACCAGAGGAGTCGGTAATCTATCATTTTCTCCATTATTTTCCCCATCACAGGAGTAATCATTATGGGCCTATAAGACTCAGGGTTATTTTTGGGTTTATCTTTCTTTAGGATTGGTAGGAGGGACGAACATTTCCAGATATTGGGGAACATAGATGAAGACCAAGCATGATTATAACAATTTAGAAGTTCCTGTTTGTATGAAGGGGTGAGATTCTTTATCCATGTAGGGTGTATGTTGTCATAGCTGCCGCTAGTCTTGGTCCTAATATGATGTTTTGTATTATTCATTTCCTGGATTGAAAATGGGCTGGTTATATACTCGGATCCTGGGCGAGGTTGGTAACTTGGGTTCATCGGAATTGGGGACATTTTTCTACAATTATTTGATGTTAGCTTATTAACAAAAAGAGTGGCAAATAGCTTAGCTTTTTCATTATCATTGTCATAATGGGTATTATTATGTATAAGCTCATACAGGAGTGGGTTGAGGGAAGTCTTTTTCCCGCAGATGTGGCTTATGACTTTATGTATAATTGGCTCATGTGTTTCTCTGGAGAGATTATTTGCAAAATTATTCCAGTAGTTACATTTAGCATTTATTATGGTCCTTTTTAGATTAGAATCTGCTTGTAATTTTTTTTTAAATATGTAGTAAGTGATGTTTTTTCTTAAGAATGTTCTCCTAGCTGGCTTTTTTGTTCTCCATTTATTTTGGCACTCATTTGTCCACCATGCTTTGGGAATGTGTTTAGGGAAGGTTTTCCTGGGTGTTGTCCAGGGGATAGCATGATTAGCTGTATTTATTATCAAAGATGCCAAAACTTCAGCATGTGTGTCAGCTGTTGCGTTTGAAATGCATGAATTTTGGGTGAAACTTGTAATTTCATCATTTAGCTTATTTTGGAACACAGGCCAATTTGCTTTAGTGAATTTTGGCGGATCACCTAAATCGTTGTTCTTCCGTGAAAGTGGAGCAGGATGAACAAAGGGTAAGCAAGCAAGGTAAAAGTAGAATTAGATTAGGGGCAAAACTTTTTCTGACTTTAGCACGAAAGAACTATTTTAGCACTATTTCATCATGTGTATTATTTGAAGAAAACTACGTTTTCTAAAGAGTTAAAGAGGCTGAGTCACAAGTTCGAACCTTAAAACGTACAGGGATTAGGAGGTAAATTTGGGGGGCTGCCGCCCCCCAAACCCCCGCTTCCGTATATGAAAGGGGCTGTGCCCTCCTCAACGCCTCGTTCTTTACGCTAAAGTTATAATTGTTTAAAAAAAAGAGTTGTGATAAAGTCAAACTTTAGCGTAAAGAGCGAGGCGTTGAGGAAGCCACAGCTGCTTTCATATATGGAAGCGGGGGTTTGGGGGGCGTCAGCCCCCCAACTGTACCTCCTAATCCCAGTACGTTTTAAGGTTCGAACTTGTGACTCAGCCTCTTTAACTCTTTAGAAAACGTAGTTTTTTTTTCAAATAATTTCTGTACGTTTTAAGGTTCGAACTTGTGACTCAGCCTCTTTAACTCTTTAGAAAACGTATTTTTTTCAAATAATTTCTGCACATTTTTGTACAGTTTATTACTTATTATTGCTTGACTAACTGTTAGCTGATCGTGTCAGGAGTTGAAGTTGGGGGGCTGCCGCCCCCCAAACCCACCGCTTTTGAAGGTTCTTGTGTTAAGGCTTTTAATTCCTGAATACTCAAAATCAAATGCACAGTAAGATTTTCTTTTTTCAACTTTTCTTCGAGCATGCGGGTATACGGCATGTTATAAAAGCAGTGGAGACTTACCTGTAAGCTGAAGGCCGACTGTGATATTCTTCTGGAGACGCCTGTTGAGCCGAAGGATTTAATAGATTGGATTTAAAAAAGAAACTGAGTTTCTTTTTTAAACTTTAAATTTAAGAGATACTACTTTAAATTCAATATATAAAAAATTTACTCTGACGGGGAATTGAACCCCGGTCTTCCGCATGATAGACAGGAATAGTAACCACTGTACTAAGAGAGATTCTTGGTAAATTATTTTTAGTCTCTGCAATCTGTTTTCGACGCAAGCAAATACAAAGTAAGATTTTCGTTTTCCGACAAAAAAAACTTCTGGGAAAGAGCTGGAATTTTTGGAAGCTTGCAGTCGGTCTTGTCAGGTTAACAGGACTATTTTCATGTAATTTAATAATGAAATACTATGCTTTTAGGAATTTCAAAAATTAACATGGGGTCTTATAGGAAAACGAGATTTTTCGTAAATGTAAATTCGGGGGATAATTTTTACGGTCTGAAAATATCAAAAGGCCCTAACAGATCGAATTCCGCTTCGAATGAGTCCTCATTCACCCGGATCCGTCGCCAACTGTGGCCTGTAGGTGTGGCTAAGAAAAAAATTTGATGAACGTTAAGTGGCTATATTCGGTTTTTGGAAAAACAGGGAAGGAGTAATCGGATTGAGCTGAAATTTTGAGGATAAGCTCTCAGTCAATAGGAAAATTTATCCTCTAAATTTCAGCCCGATCGGACAACGTTAAAAGGGGGTTGTGGTGGGAGGGTCGAAACTTCCGGCTCACTTTCCCCCATGAAGATAAAGTCGGAAGGGGGGTGAAATTTTGCATGTTTCTTAGTTTGAGCTTAGGCTACAAAATGCGATCCCCTCCGTCTCTCTGCGACCGCTAGGACCGGAAATCGCTTAACATTGTGATGGGTCGCCTCTTTAAAGAGGCACAAGTGTGCCTCCTTGAGCACTGTAGCACGTGCTTCAATTTGTAGTACTTTCGTAACACATTTTTTTAATTTTGTCATTGACGCAATGATGAGGATTTTGAAAAAGGTTAAGGAATTAACAAAAAGTTTGGACCGTATTTTCCCGTATTTGTTTTGAGAGATTTGTGCGAAGTTTGATTTAACCAGGACCACCTTTTTTTGCTGTGTTTGTTTCGAAAGATTGGTGCTAAGTTTGAAATAACCGGACAAAAAAACTGATCTAGAACTCCAACTACACTTATCGCGTGTCGCGCAAATTTTTTTTTTTTTACTTTAGCACCGAAAATTGTTGTGAAACACACAAATTTGGGCAATTTTAGAACTTTATGAACTGACCATGATGGCAGTCTTGGTTTTCAAAGACTCGGGCGTATTTTGGCTTGTTTTTCAAAGGCTCGGGCTTGTTTTTTGTTTGACTTTCTGGCAACCCTGCAGTTGGATGGATGCTTCAAAATGATAAGGGTAGGTCAGTTGTTTAAAACTTTAAGGCGTTTCCAGATAGTGTGGCATATAAGTGCCGCTAATGCAAGCACAGTACAAAATTTTTGCTCTATCGTGTGTCGTAAATAAACCTTGTGATTTACTTTGTGGCTCTGGCTAAAAATGTATGAAAGCCTCTTTAATGTTGCATAATTAATTCTTCCAGCTTCATTATTTTCAAAGCTTCTTTTTCTATAATAATTCGAAATCCGATGAAAGATTTTATATGGTGAACTAATATCCTATAAAAAAATTTTGGTTAATGAGTGAGTGTATGACACAAACTAGTTAGCGGTTGTTATTAAAAGAGCAAGTCAGCCCTTTTTGCTCATATTGTTAATAATTTCACTTAAGCATTAAAACGTGTTCGTCTTCAAGGCCATGTGCGGAAATTCCTGAGTTGATGTGTGTACTAACGAGTATATACTCGCGAGTATAACAAGTATAGTGTGACAAGTAATGAGTATAACAAATATAGTGATGTTTTTCAGTTTGAGAGCATACTATCCGTAAATTTACAAAATACTTGAATATTAGAACGATTTTCTTTTCTTTTTTAGACGAAGGAAAACAGTAAAACTGCAAGTTTTGACATCATCAGCAGCGAGTCCAAATTTATACCGATCCTAGTCATAATTATTTGAAAAAAACTACATTTTCTAAAGAGTTAAAGAGGCTGAGTCACAAGTTCGAACCTTAAAACGTACAGGGGTTAGAAGGTACAGTTGGGGGGCTGCCGCCCCCAAAACCCCCCGCTTTCGCAGCCTTTAAATAAAAAAAAAATTTTAAACTGAAAGTAAGGAGCGACATTAAAACTTAAAACTTGACTTACTTGACTTATGTCTCCTGCCGGGCGCTGCTCGGCGTAGAGAGTGACGTCTGCCTCCTCCATCCACTTCGGTCCATGGCAAGCGTTTGCACATCGCTCAACCTGATATTTGCCATCGCCAGGAACTCGGACAGGCTGTCAGACCATCGTTCCTTCGGTCGGCCGCGAGGTCGCTTCCAACCGGCTTTGACAGGGTCGAAGTCATGGATCGTTTTCGCAGGTATGTGTGGAGGCATTCGAAGTAGGTGTCCGAACCATCGTAGTGTTCGCTCGGCTGCTTGGGTCGAAAACCGAGACTGCTTGGTGAGCTGCAGCAGCTTCTCATTGCTGACAAAGTCGAACCATCGTAGACCTTCGATCCTCCTCAGTCTCTTCGACGGAAAGACATCAATTGCCTTGAGGGTTGCGGCTGAAGCTTGCCACGTCTCAGCTCCATAGAGCATCACAGAGCCGACGAGGGCGTTGAAAATCCGCAGCTTCGTTGTGCGACTGATGTTCGGTTTTCGCCAGAGGTGACAGTTCAGTCTGCCCATGGCAGTAGACGCTTTGGATATTCTCGCTTGTAGTTCAGAAAGAAGCGAGCCATCTGAAGAAATTATGGAGCCCAGGTAGGTGAACCTTTGGACAACTTCGATGCTAGTGGTGCTATCCAGGCTAACTGAAGGATTGGCAGCAGGAGAGGATGGGTCAATGGCCATAATTTTCGTTTTAGTCCAGTTTATCTGCAGTCCTACGTTTGCAGCCTCTTCTCGTAGGATTCGAAGCGCTTCCAGCAACTGCTCCATGGAGTCCGCCAGAATGGCCAAGTCATCGGCAAAATCAGCATCTGTAATGACACGATCTCCAAACTTGAGTCCAAAGCTGAGACGTGAAGTAGTCCTTGTCATAACGTAGTCTATGATGACATTGAAGAGCTCTGGGGCAACTGCACATCCTTGGCGCACTCCTGTCGTGATTTAGAAGAACGGGCTGCGGCGGCCGTTCACTTGAACACAGCTCTCCGTCCCATGGTGTAGAGCTTTGAAGAGTCTGCAGTATTTCTCAGGGAGGCCTTTCGATTCTTGAATCCGCCAAAGAGCTTCTCGGTTCACTGAGTCGAACGCAGCACGGAAGTCGACGAAGGTAAAAAAAGCTTTTTGTCGGAACTCCGTGGCTTTTTCTATGATTTGTCGGATCGTAAAAATCTGCTCGATGGTTGAACGGTCCGACATGAAACCAGCTTGCTCCGGTCGCCGGATTTTACGAATGATATTTCGACATCGATCTAGCAGGACCATTGAGAAAAGTTTTCCCGGGAAAGACAGTAGGGTTATTCCACGGTAGTTCAAGCAGTCGCTTCTAGAACCTTTCCTCTTCCATAAAGGGATAATGACACCCTTCCGCCAATCTTCGGGAATTATCTCGGTTTGCCAGATTGTAGAGAACAGGGTGTGGAGAAACAGGAGCATAACAGGACCTGCATATATTAGCAGCTCCGCACTCAGCCCACAGATACCGGCAGCTTTATTGTTCTTGAGCCTTTTTACTGCATTTCCAATTTCTGATGGGCTGAAAGGCTCGTCTGGAGGAGCATCTGTTTCGGATCTTGGACTGCCAGGTTGGCTGGGACTATCAGTAGGAGGCATAGACGGGCTAGTGTTGTTCAGGAGTGAGCAGAAGTGGTCCTTCCACCGCTCGAGACAAGAACCCTCATCAGAGAGAAGTGTCCCATCCCTGGATAGGACGGGTCCCAATGCTGGTGTTTTATTTTCTGTGAGATTGCGGAGGTGCTTGAACAGGCTACCCATGTCTTTCTTTTTTGCTGCTAGTTCGATTTCATCGGCTCTCCTTGCAACAAACTGAGTTCGGTCTCGGTGAATAAGTCTGTTCCGCACTCCATTGAGCCTTCGATAGGTGGCCATGTCCCCAAGAAGTCTTGCCCTCCACCTTTGCTCTATGACCTGCAGTGTTTCGTCAGTTAGCCACGATTTCTTCGGGAAACTCCGCTTGCCAAGCACCAGCTGTGCTGCTTCGCTGGTCTGTGATTTAAAATACTTCCAGGCGTCTTCGCTGTTGTTGAGTGTGCCCAGGAGCTCAAAGCGATTTGATATCTCAACACTATACTTCTGGCGAGTATATGGCTCCTTTAGTTTCCCAATATCCGCTGCTACTGGTTTTCTTTCCGATCGCTGTGCATGGAGGCGAAGCTGGACATCAGCACACACAAGCCTGTGATCTGCATTTCCGAGCTCTGCTGATCTGTAAGTTCTGCAGTTCTTCAGCGATGATCTCCAGCGTTTAGAAATAATGACGTAGTCAATCATCTTCTTTGTGCGACCGTCGTTACTATACCACGTGTACTGGTGGATAGTCTTACGTTGAAAGTAGGTGTTTGCGGTCACAAGTTCATGGGATCGGCACAGTTCGAGTAGGCGAAGGCCGTTATCGTTCAGTGGGTCGGGGGATACAGGTCCAATTGTGCCACGCCAAACACCCATATCATCTCGCACTGTAGCATTGAAGTCACCGAGAAGAACAGTGACATCGTGGGGGGAAACTGTTGACAGACATCCGGACAGAGCAGAGTAGAACTCTTCCTTGGTTACGTCGTCGGAATCGTTGGTCGGGGCATAGCATACAAAAATTGTCATCTTGCCATGCTTGTGCCCAAAGCGGGCCTTCATTATTCTGTCCGATACAGCTTCGTGCAAGAGTACGGCCTTTCTTGCAAGGCCGTTTAGCGCGAGGCCAACACCATTTCTTCTCATGCTCCCTCCAGACCAGACTAACGAGTGATTATCGCCTATTCGCTCTTCTTCACTTCCAGTAAGACGGGTTTCTGTGAGACCTGCAATCGCCACTTTATTCTTACGAAGTTCTTGAGAAAGTAGGTTCTTTGATGCAGGTGCATTCAGGGTCAAAACATTCCAGGTGGCTATTCGAAGCCCCCTTTGGTCTAGAAGGTTCAGTCTGTCAGTCTTTCTGACGTCGTCAGCATGTCCGTTGACGCGCGTAGGTCGAGATCTTAAAAGGAGGTCCGGATCCGAGGCTATGTAGTCACTTTGCGTAGCACTTGATTTTCAGGTGGAGGGTCGCTAGCCCAACCGACCCTAGGCCTGGAATCTGATTAGAGCTAGGTTTAACCTAGATACTGATATTCCCGGGGTGGGCTCCACCCGCCACATGAGGTTGCAGCAACCCTGATCGGAGTGTTTAGTTAGGGGATGACCCCATATCCAGAGGCACGTGGTCAGCAGACAAGGTCTGCATCATTCCGGACGAACTCCATTCGAACTCCATTAAAACTTAAAACGAACAGAAATTATTCCGTATATGAAAGGGGC